>MJUU01073987.1:0-42241 GCA_002080025.1 Modiolus philippinarum
AAAAACCGATTTACCGAAACACGTCAAGGGCAATAACTCAAAAACAGTTTGTCGCAGAGTTTTCGTTCAATTGAATCAAATGTAGATCTCAATGAGAGGAACATTTTTGCAATATAATGTTTTTAAAAATTTTTTATCGTTTCCGAGATATAGCGAGAACAAAATTTCAAATGGCGGCCATTTTGAAAATGGCGGACGAAAAATTTTTTTGACCCCCTTTTTGTAATCAGGGTCATCAGAGCTACCTGGAAACCGAATTTCATAAAAATCCGACAACTTTGAAAAATTTGCATATTTAGGGGTCAAAAACGCGTAACCGGGGTCGCGACCCAAAAAATTTTTTTTGCATGATAAATCATCCTGAGGACGAGTCCAACATTTTCCCCAACTCAGTTTTTTGATATCGGTTACGGTTTATGAGCTTACCTGCTAACAAGAAAAACCGTATTTGGGGAGATAACTCTGTTACTAAAAATAGAATCGGGTTTCAGGGTGACCTGAGTCGAGCTACGCTAGTGCTTGTTAAGTGTACCAAGTTTGGTTATGGTTGGTCTAAGCAGTTCGACAACATTGATGGCAGAAGAAGAAAAAGAAGAATAATAATAATAATCAAACGAAATACAATAAGGTCTTTCCACTGTAGTGGGAAAGACCTTAATAATAATAATAATAATAATCAGAAGAATTACTATAAGGTCTTTCCGACTGGAGTCGGGAAAGACCTTAATTAAATAATAATAATAAAATGCCAAAATTTGAAAGTATGATAGTGTATCCATATGAGATATTATCTCAAGAACATATACCCCATAATAGAACATATATCTCTCGCACGGTGAATATTTTTACGGACTCCACACTGCAGGAGAGACAGACTCAAGTCTTAAATTAACAATGAAAGGATATGGAGTAAATGTAGATCAGACATGCCTCTAAAAATAAATGGTTAAACCAAACAATGGAACAAGCAAATATAACTCTTCTAAATAATGCCTTTTCTGTAAACTTTTGGGTGAATGGACAATTTTGGTGTAAGGAAATATTTAATTAATTTTTCAATCTTTTTTTCAAAATGATTCTATGATTTATGTTTTAATCAACACAACATGATCAAGTGGAATGTAAAGCTGTCAAAACTAAACAGTTTTGATCCCTTGGTGAAATGCAAGTAGAATATTTTGAACCGATTTATATAGACAATGTGGTTCGAATACATCGGCAAACGAATACCAAAGCAAAAATGATTGTTGGGGGTCCAAAATCAAACCACGGAAATTGATCTCCAACACGAATTCAGACAACGTGACAAAGACGAAACAATTCAACAAAAATGAACGAGAATGCCACAAAACTAAAGCACTAGCAATGTGAACCCCTACAAAAACTGAGGTATCGTCCAGAAGGGAAACCATGATCTTCTTCACACGTGGTACCCGCAATACTGCCAGTGAAAAGTCAGGTTTTGTTACAGTCGATGTTTGGCAGTCTGGTAAGAAACTTTGGATCTACCAAAAGATATCTAAACTCATCTGTGAAATAGAAACATTGAAACAGTGTGTAAAATTATTGTGACAACCGTAAAACTTCTGTAATGGCAATTGCAACAGCGCCTGAACATATCCTTGATGTATAAGTTTTTGAGACAGTGATTTCGCCCTGTTGAAAAAAAATCGCTGTACAAACTACAGACATGACAAAGGCGAGTGAGTTGTGAAATGTAGAGGTATAAAGAGGGAATATGCCGGAGATTAGGGACTATTACTGCTCAAAAAGATTTTTGTTCAATCCCGACTAATTAATGAGAAAGAGTATGGTTGCTAGATAGAATACCCATATACAGAGATATGTATAAAGAGAGAATATGCCGGAGATGAGGGACTATTACTGCTCAAAAAGATGTTTGTTCAATCCCGATAATTAATGAGAAAGAGTATGGTTACTAGATAGTTAACTTGACTTTGTAAAATAGAAACCTTGAAACGATCTCAAATCATGGTGACGATTGTTAACTTTTTGCAATGGTGCAGTAGTTTTTAAAACGGTAATTTTGCTCTGCTGACAGCTGTGCAAACTACATGCACGACAATGGCAATGGAGTTGTGAAATGTGGACGCCATATAACTTCGATGTGAAAATATTACTGCTCAAAGATGTGAGGTTCACTATTGGAATGTCGAAATCATTACGGTTGTCGTAGTGTTATGTTTGCAGAAATCCAGGGAAACGGGACAGAGAAAGGCGAGGTTTGGGTATCCATAAACCGGTTTTACCCTACCGCTGGCTTTTGCTATTGCCGGTACCAAGACCGGCTGTCCCGAGTTCCTATCGTTGTTTTTATTTTTGTATTTTTATTGTGTTTTTTTTTTCTTGCAGTTCCTATTTACTTTGTGGCATGTGGCTATGTTTTTCGGCCATTGTAGGTGTTTCCTGTTATCTTTTTTATTCTATTTGTCAATGTAGAAGTATAGGTCCAGTTATGATGCCGATGATGGTGTGTTAGTGGTCTCTTTAATTTCGAGTTCATTTGGAATATAAGATGAAGGTTACCCTTAAACTGGGGTTTGTAAAATGAAAGAACATTATCTATAGATCTTTAGATCCTTTTGATAATTTGTTCGCTGACAGGATTTTAACATATTTCGGTATATGAATTTCCAAGTGTTTTGATTTGATCTACACTGATGAGACACAAGTTGTAGAAATGCGCATATGCAGAAATTGAATTAACAGTAACTTCGGCATTTTTTTATCTATATAACGGAAGCTGAAATTAAAAAATTTGGCTAGCTTTTTGTCTTTTTTTCTGAACTAGTCCTTGTATGAACCCACCTTCAAACGAATAAAGGAATAAATCTGCTATAAGTGGCACACAATTAGTCCCCATAGGTATCCTTATTGTGACCTCAAAATTCTACAAATATATTCCAGCATTTCCATGACACTCTATTATGTATACTTTTTGTGTGAATCAGTGTGATCGTTATACCTATCACACTAAATATATACCTGAATGATGTATTTAATTTTGGAGTACTGACTTTAAAAATCAAATATTTTTACACTGTTGCAGTGGTTGAGTTCAGTTGAAGAAAGATATTCTAATAAGTCTTTGAGTTTTTGAGAATCTACATCTGATTCACTCCGCTTGTAGACTATACACTATCACTATATATTTTAGGCCATCTTTGTCTGCAGTAAGTAATGCAGTAAGGAGCTTAGACAGGGGTGTTGTTGTGCATTTGGCAGACCAAGTTCGAAATCATCTTCGAACTTTTGTAACAAGATAGCCTAAACAGGGTAAAATAAACGTTATTTTCGGAATTCTACCAAGCAACCATACAGTTTGAAAACGTTTGAATCATTTTCAATTAGTGGATTGCAAAATAAAATATGGTTCGAATGTTCAATAACGGAGCATCCAGTTATTTCTTTGATGAAATTCTCAAAGGCCGTTCTATTTCAACCCTGACGCAGTATGTTTTCTGATTATATATATATAAGTGAGTGTTAACAGTGATTTTCAATAATGGATTACAAATTTCATGGATTTGCAAAAGTTTGACTTGAAAGTGGTTTCCGACAGCCCCCATCTGGATTGTTAATGTCGAGCTTAGTGCTAAATGCTATTTTCTCTTTATTTTTATTGACACTATCGGATAGCCTAATTACAAACACTTTTAAAAAACAAAAACCTAAATACCTGATGTCGTTTTGTTTCTTATGTATAAAAGTGTACTTGTTTGACATATTCTCTTGAATTTGATGTGATCTAAGATATGTTCAGTTTCTATTATATTCTATTTTATTCGGGTTTTATTCATCTTCGCTAGAAAAGGGTTCTGATCCGCTTCTCTCTCTCTAGGAGCGGGTCGTAACCCTTGGCTAGCAAAGATGTGTTTTATTAACTGAACTGTTTTGTATTATTTTCTTTTGTGTTGTACTCGCTTTAACTTTCAAAATTTCATCATACCAAATTGCACTCAAATTGTGGTTCGACATGTGGCTCCTACCAAAATCTAAGTCTCTTTAGTTAAAAAAAAAATCATTTATCCATCAAATTATTTTCCATGCCCAAATGAAGTGTTGTAACTGATTCGTTTAACCAAATCTCTCTTTGCGATACTCAAAAACATCCCACAGAAGGAAATAATAATAAATTTTCACGATACGCTCTGAACATTGCTCGAAAAAAATCTTTTTTTATTCCACTTACACAGAAGCAGTCTACGCGTGCATAGTCGAACGCAATAAACCATTTATTTCTAAATTACCTTGTTAATTTACACGTGTCAGAAACATAACATTGTGATTAGCAGAAGAGTTTCCTTATGACCCTGTAACATATTAATCGTTACAACATTTGTTCTAAGATTTTCTGGAAAAGCAAAGCTAAAAGGTCAGAAGTATGTACTTTATCTAGAGATAACATATGAATTGATTATATTAATTGATAAAAAGGAGAAGTTTTATCACCATATGCTCTGCGCTGAGGCCACGTCGAGTGTTGCATGATGTGAAATCAAGATGAATCTCTTTCTACACTAAAGTCCATAGAATCGAAATGGACCAAGTAAATCGCGTAAAAACGGACCCAATCACACTATTATACGCAATTCTAGGCCAGTGATTCTAGGTTATCATACCCGGTTATCATAGAATACGACACCGAGCAAGGTGCCATTTTTTAATTTAAAAAGTATTTAATAATTCCTTCATTTAATACGTTGTTAGGTTGACATTTTTGTTTTACATACTACACCAGTGCTAGATATTATCTCTTAATTAAACTTTTCTGCAATACCGTATGCCACATTCTCATACAATTAGCCGGCAAATAAACAAGCAGTGGTGCACAATTTGTTATTATTTGTTCTGTTCAGCCTTGAAATTAAAAAAAAAAAATACAATAGCGGGGCTATAACAACATTGAGACTACGGAAGCCGTAAGGTACGGAAGCCGTAAGGGGACACACAAAGAATAAGTGAAAATTATTTTCAATTCGAGATCACGATAAAACAATACCGTTTTACCGAGATCTCGATAAAAATTATATGGTTATCTCGATAAAACCATCATTGTTATATCGAGATCTCGGATTATTATATCGTTATCTCGATAAAATCGAGATCTCGGATTATTATAACGTTATCTCTATTTATTAAATCGAGATCTCGATTTATTACATCGAGATCTCGGATTGTTATAACGTTATCTCGATAAAACCAAAATTGTTATATCGAGATCTCGGATTACAGTAGGGCAGCCGCCACTTTTTTGTGGCGGGGCCCTAATTACCATTACATGGTCAAAATAAAACTGGTTAAAGTTAGTCCAACTGCCTCCCCATTGAACGGTCAAACCATCATTATATTTTTTTCATGCATATCTAAATGCAATGGTCTTTCTGTGTGTAAAGTTTAATTGAAATCCATCAATTGGTTCAGGAGGAGTTGCGCTTACAAGGTCAGTGTTCAAATTCGACTGGTTTAAAACTGTCTCCCCTTGTTACCTTCCGACCATCATAAAATTGTATCATACATATCTTCATATAGTGCCCATCAATTGTGTAAAGTTTTATTGAAATCCATTGAACGGTTTAGGAGGAGTTGTGCTTACAAGACCAATGGACAGACGGACGGACAGACAGAGTGATTCCTATATACTCTCTCAAACTTTGTTTGCGGGGAGCATAAAAACTGTTGCATGAACCCTGTGTTGTATTTTTGGTAACATCTGCCATGTTATTTATATATTCTTTTATAAATGTGGAATCTTTGTAGCCAATATGCCAATGATCATTCATGTGAAGTATTCATTGAAATCCCTGTAGCAGTTTCAGAGGAAATTTTTTCAAAAGATTACGATAACGACGGATTTTTTCATCATCTTTGCAGCCAAAATATTTTTTTTTCACATAAAATCAGCTTCAGAATATTTTTTTCGTAAAAAAACCATAGCCCCCCCCCCCCTTCAGATTAAATGGTCGGTCTCTAAATAAAATGACACATTTAGATTGATATAATTGATTAACAAAATAAGAATAATAATCTTAGAAATATATCCACCTCACCCCCACCCCCAATGAAAAATCAAATCTAAACTTACCTATTGCTATCATATATTCATCGAAATTTTCACTAGAAAATATTTCCCAGTTTCCACTAAAATTAGCCATTTTTCACAAATTCATGTCGACAGATTAAAGGCAGTGTTATTTATTTATATATGTATGAAATGGATTTGCCGTTATTAATGGGCCTGTCATAAATTATGGGAGTGATTTATTTGACAGACATCTTTCATACCGCACCGAATTATCTCACAGCGAAACTTGACAATAACTATCTTCCGATCCTGTGATGTTAAAATTCTGATTAATGAAGAAATGCCAAAGTCTGAATATTTCAGGCGTTCTTGTGCACTTCCCAGTAAATAAATCTCTGAGTATATCAAAGGTATACATATGCAGTATTATGCAACAAAATCATTAAAATTTTAAATAATACGTGAATAACTCATACAAAAAAAAGACTAAACATAAACAAAGAACGAACAAAAACAAAAATAAACCAAAACCAAACGAAAAAAAAAATAAAAAAAAACAAACAAACAAACAAATAACACAAAACAAAAATCAAACAATCAAAAAATATAAATTCAAATTGTCAGTATTAAAAAAAATTAGTCAGTAAACTCATTGTTCTTTTAAGTACATCGGCAAGCTATCATCAGGTGCTCCGGTAGGGTAAGCATGATCTGCTCCACGCGTGGCACAATCTTATTAAATTGGTTCCTGTTTTATTAATGTGTAAATACAGAAGAGCCGCTTATGATATTCAACACTGAAAAAGATGTTGTAAACATCAATATGTAAAAAAGATTCAAAGTTATTTATCATTAGGACAACTGCTCATATTTTATCATAAAAGATCCTTTTCCGTTTTTCTAAACATTTAGACTGAAGTTGACCAAGGCCAACGAATATACTTGGTATTAACTTGATTGCCAAGTAAAAAAATAAAAAAAAAATAAAACAATTGCTACAAACTAGATTGATAAGACTTCTAACAATAGGCTTTGTATAATGCAACTTTATCGGTTCTTTTAATTTACATATAGCTACAACACATTTATGTTCATCCAACTTACTAACTTGCCTGTATTGTCATCTGGTTTATACGAACTAAAAGTATAGTGATGGTCATTAACATTATATATTATCATCGGCTAAAGAGCTAACATCGTGAGTTAGGCTGAAAGTAGAAATCTATTATACGATTAGCCGATGATAATTTTTTTGTCTTCTGTGTACAGTTTCCACAAATATTTTGTTCTATTAAAGATTATATCATACGGAAGCCCATAGGGGACCTATATAGAACAAAAATAAAAAAATATATATATCGTTATCTCGATATATATATATATATATATATATATATATCGTTATCTCGATATAATTAAATCGTTATCTCGAATTATTTATATCGTTATAACGATATATTTATATCGTTATCTCGATAAATTGTTATTTCGTTATCTCGATATAATTATTTCGTTATTTCGGTATAATTATTTCGTTATCTCGATATAAATTTATCGTTATCTCGTAAAAATTATATCGTTATAACCATGTAATTATTTTTATATTTTCAAGAAAAATTACGATTGTATGGAAAAGTATTTGCGTTACGCTTGATTTTTTAAACAGGATTTTTAATGTAGAATGGATAACAGATAAACACCTTCAATGATCGAAAACCGCAATCAGTCACAATACACCAGGGAACCGCACAAGAAAAACAATAAAATGACAAAAGACAAACATGCACAACGATAGGAACTCGGGATAGCCGGACTTGGTACACGTGCTGAAGGTGAACAGAATATCTCACCACTTTGTATTTCGGGGTTTCGAATTGAGATGACGCAGGTTTTTGTCTTTAATATTTATCATATTATTAATTCGTTCATTAGGATTTTTTATTGAAACACAAACTGGTCAGATTATGTCCGTCTGTGGTAATGAAGAACAACAATAAAAACATGTTCCATTATTTGGTTTTACCATGATGAAACTTTGACTCGTAGAGACTTTGACTCGTGTTCGTTTACTTCACATTATGTCATTATTTATTTTTGTAATATGACTCAACATTTCGTCTTGTGGTGGGGATAAAAATATTCCTTTTGGCTGATGACCATCTTTGATATGATGAGAATCTGCCGGATATTATCTCAAGTTAAGACAAGCCAAGGACTATTGATTTCAATTTTGGCGAATTGGCAAAGACGTTTCAGAGTAGAAGATCTTTGAATGAATATACTAGGAGGGTCGAATGACATATTATGTTGTCCGTTGTCATCCATCTTGTATTGCATGCAGATAAGATAAATACTTTTTTGAAAGGGAACAACGAAAGGAATATTTTGACCAATTTGATTGTAATTGGTCCTTCGGATACAATGTTAACTTTATGCCTCTTTTAGCTGTCATTTTGTATTAGCTGAAGATATGGCAGATTCTATATATTTTGAAAATGGACAATCTTTGGGCAATCGTAACAAGTTTGGTCTAATCGGCTTAGGAGTCTGGTTGGTCGATTAAGAGTCGAGCATACGTCGTACGTGAATCGTTAAGAGATCGAAAATGGCCGAGTGTTGGTCGTGTTCAATCGGGTAAATGTCGAATGGACGTCGTGAGTTAGCTCGATCAATGGATTTTATGACGTTGATCGGTATAAAACAGCATGTTCGACTTGATCAAGTTGATCTGATCTGCATTGTAAACCTAGCATTAGCTGACAATTAACTATCATATAAATCAATTCATCATGTTTAACTAAATTAAAATTCGAATGTAACGCGAATAGGTTTTCATACAATTGTAATTTCTCTTGAAATATATCACAATAAAAATATCGTTATAACCATATATTTTTTCGTTATAACGATATATTTATATCGAGATAACGAAATAATTATATCGATTTAACGAAATAAATATATCGAGATAACGATATCAATATTATATCGTGATAACGATATAATTATATCGAGATAACGATTTATTTATATTGAGATAACGATATAATTATATCGATATAACGATATAATTTTTTTTATTTATATTCTTTAGAGGTCCTCTATGGGCTTCCGTAATATCACAATATAATGTGTCACACGTATAAATTTATATCCGAATTTGTAAGCGTGCTAAAAATTATATTGATTTTATGTAAAGATTGATTCAACACTACAACTGGCCGATCAGTGATTTGTTTTAAACAAAAGAAATGGAACTCTTCATTAAACGAAACAAAAAAGGTCTACTTAGATTGTTTTCCGTAGTTACAGATTACAAAAAGTTGTTTCTAAATAGAAAATTTAATGATTTTTTAAATCGTGTATTTCATTAAGGTTCAGAAATAATGTAAATGTTCGCTGTTTGATTGTAAAGTTTGTTATTAGTGTGTAAAGGACTGAAGTCTGGATGACTAAAATATACATCTCCAGATTTTCTCCAAAATTGGCATACTGATTCATAAAGAATTGATCAATGCGTGCGCAAAATTTCATTTCCGCCCTTCCACACATTTCCCAGAATAAAACCCCAAAATTCGCGGATTCTGCTACAATAATGGCTCTATTTTTAGAAATGAAATCGAATTTACCTATATACGTCATGATTACAACTCAAAGTCAAAGGCCCATTCGGGTAATCGTAATTTGATCTTTTGTATATAGTTTGTTTTAATGGATTAAAAGGAACAGTAAACATTCGACTACCGTTCCAAATAAATATTTAGATACAGAAATCTCGAAACCTTTCCATTAATTTCGTATAATGTTATCATAATGGGGTACATTGATCCATGTGAGTGCCTTGGCAGTGCTTATAAATAACATTTACCACCAAATAAAAATACCACCCTCACTTATACCTTGGTTACGGGATATCAATTTGGATCTTTGAAATATACATCCTTGAAATCAATTATTTCATATTTCCCCTTCAAGATTTATTCTTTGGCTATCTTTTAATACAGAAATTGTGTCCGCCCCCGGTAAATTTTTTGCCTTTTGATAATATTTTATTGTCGCATTCAAGGCATTTGACATCAACTTTAAACAATTCAACGTGCAATAGCAGACAAAATTAACTTAATTGTTATTTTTTTTTTTGTAAATGTTTTTGTTTTACGAAATGCATCGTTCCTTTGTGATTTATATGCCCGAACAAGCTTTATATCCAACCGTTACTATGCACCATCAACAGACGGCGTGTATCTAAAATATGGCTGATGAAGTAGACGCCAACCTCATTAGCATGTTTAGAAGGGAGATAACTTTTCACACAATGACTTTTCGGACTGTACAAGGTGCTACACAAATACGTACGAGAAATATAAATGTCGTTTTACAACGAACGAGAATTTAAAAATTGCCCGTGCACTTGTTTTGTTTCAAATGACAAATAATGATCCTCCAACACGACTGCGTGTTAAATAAAAATCGGCAAACACGTTGCACCAAAATAACCCTGTGCAAGCCTCAAATAACCCATATACTCATCAACAAAGCAGTACAATAATTTTTCGTGCGGAAACACTGTATATTGTAAGAATTGTATGAACCAATCACCGTTTACAAAAACCTCTACACAGAAGACAAAATTTATTCTCCAGTCAGTAATGGCAGTAGAGGTAGATTTGTGGGCATACAATCTGAATCCCAATTGTGTTCAAACGGAAAGACGCGAACTTTTCTTTCTCTCAAAAACTCACACTGCCATAATCTCAGTCTCTGACTTTGTAATGGTATATACCGGTATCTGATAATATCCCTTCATGATCTATAGCGGTTGTGGGGTTAGGATTTTGTTTGTAGATTTGTGGATGGAAGTTAATGCTTAATATCAACGTATCTATAACGAAGTGCAGAAACCAACGCCATGTTTACATGGAAATCTGAAAAGGCTGCCTCTCTGACCTGATCACTTGTCTACAACTCGCTCTGCAGACCTGTTCTATAATGCTGTGCCTTAACGCCGACCTACCGACTTGTATTGCTAACATACTACATAAAAATTAACTGTTTTTATCTAAATACTGACCCCTTAAACATACTACGGCTTCATTCCGTGTATGGCACTTGGTGGATGTCCTAAGTACTGAATTTGGGATCCTATTTCCATATTTTTTGTAATGAGTACTTCTTCTCTGAACTTTTTTTGGGATTATGGCTTTCCATATGATTTGAATCCCCGAGGGAAGCCCGGGGTATAGAAAAAGGACCTAGTATCTCTGGATTGCGGGGTATGACCCTTCCTAAACGGTGCTGACCCCGAGGGAACCCCGGGATATAGAAATAGGACCCATTCCGTGGTTGTGCGGGATTAATAAATACACAACCCATCTTTCGGATGGGATGTAAACTCAGGTCCACGTGTTGGAAGAAATGCTACGCTTCCTGCACGTTAAAGAACCCTTGTAGCAAGCTCTTTTTGAGTGGTCAGTAGGTGATCGACTACAAGGGTAAATTCCCCGCCCCTTTCGATTTCATCCTACTTTTCCAGTGGCAGTCAGAATTTCCCGGCCCATGACCCTTTCCATACCCCAAAGTGATTATTTATTAATAAACTTGTTCCCGTCTTGATATAGCTGAAATATTGCTCAGTAAACGTTAAACGTTAAACAATATTCAATCAATCAATCAATCATATGATTTGATTTTAATGCTACTGATGAGAAGCTACTCCTTGAAACACATGTACAGCATAAGAAAATTCACTGTACATTATGCAACTTAGGAATTTATTTTTTTTCCTACTAACTTGCCGTTGTAGAACTCAGCTAAATTTTAATTCCCTGAATCAGTTAAAAAAGTTGACTATTATACTAAATCCGTCAACCTCTGAACAAATTAAAACAGTCGTTTCTTTTTTACAACAGTTATTAGAACTGAGGAGAGGAGACAAATAACTGTTTTATATTGTAAACATTAATTCTTTTATGTTTTGTTATTATAAATGTGATGTACTACAACCCAAATGGGTTATAAGTATTTGAATAAAGTTTTTATAATTATTCGCCAGAGGATAACGAGAATGACAACTGATTTTGTTTTTGAGAGTTGCGGACTGACCGACAGGCGATAACAAAACCTAAAAGTTTTAAAAGCTTCAAGTATGAAAATAAATGTTTTTCCGGGGTGTATTCGAACTTTGTTTTGGTTGTTGTACGTCATTCTATCTTGATTAAACCATAGGAAATCCAAAATGGATGTGGTTTAGATCACCATTAAACAGAGTTTAATAACATAATTAAAGTATTTCTGCAAGATGTATCTGTTTTATATCTAAATTATGTCTTTCTGCTGGAATGAAATCTCTGCAGTGGTTAGTTATGATGAGGTGCTAATGTTTTTCCATCCTTACTGAATCCCATTACTACAGCAATAGTTTGCATTGAAGGTTTTCAAGAGACAGTAAAGTTACATGGACAATAACCTTATCATTGAATGAAAGGATATGGAGTAAAAATCACATGAGACAAAGTCTCTACCAATAAATACTAAAGCCAAACAATAAAATAACGCTTTTATTGTAATTATTCATCTTAAAGTCACCATAAGGCCTTCAACATAAAGGATTGCTCATAACTGAAACTAAGTTGCACCGGTTTGAGTGGATTCATATCTAGATGTCGAACATTCATGTCATTATTTACCCTCATGGATAGGGGTCGTCTACAAAAATTTTAAAAAATCTGCCTTCACTGACATCAGTTACCCGATAGAAAGGCTAACTTGTCATTAGACACTGACAACGTAGAAACAACCACAGGGTTCTAGTCGAGTCAGCTGCAAGAAATTCCTCAGATGTTGGCACTATAAACAACTTTTCATAATTACAGAAAACAAAAAGTGTATTTACATCAGAAAGTCTCTCAGGAACGAATGCACAATAATTGAAATATTGTAACCTTTTTACCCAAATTTTCCTGCTAATGACCGTATTTCTGACTAGACCCACCTATATACACTTAGAAGTGTATAATCCAAAAATCATTGTGCGTAAGGATACCTTTAACAGGCAAAACTTTTCCCAAATATATATAGTTACCCAATGGTCCAATATTAAACTTCTTTCACTGCTGGCAGCCATATTCAAAAAGGGATGACCAAATAATATTGTTACCATGGTATTGTTTGTATTGGCCTAGTGTATAAGAGAAAAAAAAATGAATGAATTTTCTCTCATGTTCTGGGATAAGGTATCAACAAATTGGCACAACTTTTAAATTTGGCTAAGAAAGGACTGTTTGGACCATGTTTAATCCCATGAATGCATCCTATGTTTAAAACTATCTCCTTTTATGTCGACAATCTTAATTGGATGGGAACATAATCGTCAATTCCTTAATTATACAAATACAAGGACTATTGTGACAATGTGGCTTAAGAGAAAAAGATCTACGAATGCATAATTTTCAAATTGTGTTCCCATCTTTGAGAAGGTACAACAATAGTTGACGCAATTTTAAAAAGATGACCACCTAAAGATTGTGATCAAATGTGGTTCCTATTGGCCAAGTATTTTTTTGAAGTGGTTCTTTGAATACAATTCCAATATGGAAAATATTAAATCTGTCACGCGCTGGTGACAATCTTGGGTGCGGATCAAAGAGACTCGTAGAATTCTTTTGTGGTAAGACTTGGTTATTTTTGCATCTTCTGACGATACCAAAATTTTAAATATTTTGAGATATTTAAGATAAAAAACATTTTCTTACCAGGGGTACCTAGGATGTTCCTTTCGTTCATATTTTTTAGAACCTTCCTCCGACAATTATTATAATTTTTTCTTTGCATACAAGGAATGAGGCTTCAATGAAAAATCAAGCCCTTTTTTGTCCCGCTTGTTCATCATTTAAAAAAAAAATCCCAGTCCCATCCCCTCGCCCAAATATGAACATTGTTCTTGCAGTAGATTCTCTAGAATGATGAAAAGTTTATTTCTCGGTCATTAAATTCGTTTGTTCTACTTATTTGGATAAGCAGTAATAAATGTGTACAATTCTTGACCTTGTCCATTCAACTAAAGGTTATGAATATATACAAATGTAACATTATATAGATAACCGGATTATTGTTCTCACAAACACTTTACTAGAAACAGTTTGTTGAGCGAAGCCTTTTTTCATTATGAACCAGGCTGAGTGAGAGCCAGATTTTTTTTTCAACCCAGGTGCTGGTCAGAGAATTTTTGTATCCAGAATCTCATCCCCATCCCCATCGGCCGTGTATATAACATTGTCTGTGCTTTTATATATCAAAGGGCATGTCAAATCAAAATATTTGTTAGACCATAAACCAAAGAAGAAGCTATTGCAAAATCCGGTGTGTAAAACAAACCATTTTAACTCGAAATCCACGAAGCTGCTGAAGTTCCAAGAGACGTCACGTGATCTTTTGAGAAGAACAAGCCTATTTACGTCCATGTAAAAGATTCCGATCAAATAGAGTTCGTAAGTTGCTTTCATAATCTGTTTTCGTGAGTCGAATTGTGATGGTGTTGCTATAAGGAAATGACGTTTAAATATACAGTATACATATTCACTTCTCTGTCTCTTTCAAGACTATCGCGTAGTTATTTGTCAAAAATAGTGTGGGCCGAGGAAAACAACAACGATTTGTATTCCCTGTATCAGTATTTGCATACTTATACGTACATATATACGAAAATCAGCCCTATGATTTGTGCATTTTATTTGCGTATTTCAGATCTCTTCCTCTCGATAGTGTCCGGTAGCAACTCTCCAGATATTGCTATTGAAAGGTCGTTGACAATGAACATAAATGTTCATACCAGTACTAAGTTAAAACAAGTAATCTGGTCAGGCGCGAAAAAGGTGAACTTTCAGAAGAGGTAACCCACCCGATAATGTATATATGTAAATCATTTAGGGATGTATCATTTCTTTACCTGGGGAGGGGGGCTGTTCAAATAGTAGAGGGGATCATTTTTTTTTCTCATCATTGATGCAAAGGGGGTTAAGATTTTTCACTATCCTGCTAGAGGGGGATCATTTTTTAACATTTTTGTTTGTTAAAAATTAGTAGAGGAGTGTCATTTTTAGCTCACCTGACCCAAGGGTCAGTGTCCGTCGTCCGTTAACTTTTCACATTTTCATCTTTTTCTCTCAAACCACAGAAGCAAATTCAACCAAACTTTACAGGAATGATGTGTGGAAGGTCCTTTGCAAAGATTGCTCATTTTGTTGCGATCTTATAAAAAACATGACCGACAGCGCGGAACTTAGGTTTAACGTTGGACCCAATTGGGAAAATCTTCTCCTCTGAAACAGCTGAAGGAAATTTCAACCAAACTTTACAAGAATGATGTATTAAATGTCATTAACAAAGATTGCTCATGTTGTTTCGATCCAATAAAAAACATGGCCGCCAGCACACTGCACGGAACAAACTTTAACATTGGACTCTATGGGGAAAATCACATTTTCATCTAATTTCCTGTGAAACCACTGAAGCAAATTCAACAAAACTTTACAGGAATGATGTTTAGAAAGTCCTTTACAAAGATTGCTCATAGCTTTCCGATCCGATAAAAAACATGGCCACAAGCACGGAACTTAGATTTAACATTGGACACTATTTGAAATTCACATTTTCATTTAATCGCCTCTGAAGCAAATTCAATCAAACTTAACAGGAATGGTATGGAAGGTCCTTTACCAAGATTGCTCATTTTGTATTGATCCGACACAAACATGTCCGCGAGCACGGAACTGAGGTTTAACATTGGACCCTATGGGAAAATATCACATTTTCAACTTTTCCTCAGAAACCACCTATGCAAATTGAACCAAACTTTACAGTAATGATGTATGGAAGGCCTTTTACGACTATTGTTCATTTCATTATGATCAGACAAAAACATCAGATCGCCAGGGTGGAATATAGATTAACATTTGACCCTATTGGAAATTGATCATTTTCGTCATCTTCTATGAAATTATTGAAGCAAATTTACCCAAACTGAATTGGAATATGTATGGAACTATAGCTTAGCATTAGACCCTAAGTTGGTCATCAGCTTAGACATGGCTTATATAAGAAGCATTTTGTCAGGTGAGCGATTCAGGCTCAGTCTCTTAGCCTCTAGTTTTATAACTGCAATCGCATGAATGCCTTCTCCCAGCATATCAACATGATTCATTCATTTAAAATCCAACAGTATTAAACCAGTGGCATCGTGTTATTCCTTTAAAATATAATGTCCTTTACACATAACAAATTTTATCATTATCTAAAGCATTATTAAGAGTCTGTTGTACTCTTGTATTCAATGTTTTCTAAGATGTCTAACTGTCCGAATCGTCTGCATACTTCACAGTTATTAAGTCAAAAGGATCGGATTTATCACCAGAAGATTCTGTCTTCTTCTATCTCGCTATCACAAACGGATATATCGGATGTCTGAATTTGACTTTCTGTTTGCAATTGGTCCTTCTTTTTTCTTTCTTTTTCGTCGATGCAATGAACTATTTGTTATAACTTTCTTAAATTAACGCCACAAATTTGTGGATAGATGACACTTTATTTAAACGTACCCAATATTAATGGAGCAGTTACAATTCATGTGGTAAGTTTGGTGAGTTATGCCCCCGGGAGAGGGGTAACTCTCGTATATTTTGTACGGGGACGTGTGGCTTTGGGTCCAAAAATTGTACCCGAATTAATACTAGATTATGATCGAAATCCATACTCGAATAAATACTGCCCTTATATATGACACCCATAAAAATACTAATGCACAATGTAAATTTATTGTATGCAGGGACTATATTTAGCTACATATAGTCCCTGTTGTGTGACTTCGGAAGAAAAAGGGGCAAATTCTAAAATATGGCATATAAAACTTGTCAAGTCATAATAAAAGTGATATTCTCTAATAAATCCTCTTTCAATATTTATATGAAATTGAAAAAGACAACCCAAATTAATACCAGATGTGTTGACCCAAATAAATATGAAAGTGGAAAAATGAGCATCAAATTAATACTAAAATTTTTAAAATTAGCACCCAAATTTGCCGCACGTCCCCGTATACCAATATATAGGAAGCACCCCGGGGGGGGGGCGTTATGCATGACTACAAAATACTACTTTAGTTGCATGTACTTGTAGTTATAGCTCGTAACAAATATGGTGTTCCACAGACAGATTCATACTGGATCATATGTATTAGTCGTATATTGTCTATCATATTAGTGACCCTATACTGGTTTGATTACAATATTCTAAGGTGATTTTGACATAATTCATTTGTGACGCATTGCAGTTATGACTGTAATAGTATTTCAAATAGAGAGGGGGGAATCAATTTTTTCGCACCAGGAAGAGGGGATCAATTTTTTTTCAAAGAGGGTTCAAATTTTTTTTTATCAATTTTCAATTCTAAATGACCAGCCCCAGCCCCCCTCCCCCCTTCCCAGGTAAAAAAAGTTATGTCCCTTATGACTACAATTTTTTGTCGTGTAGATTTTCAGGGCTTTCAAGTTTAGGCTCCGTCGGAGCCTTGATTTACTCATGTTGAAAAATGGAGTCTTTAGTGAGCAATGCAATTTTCAACATGTAACTAATTTCTACTTCCAGGTGGTTAAGATAACTATCAGATATTGTAAACTGTTTCTATTTGATCATTCAAAATACACCTTCTTTATTTCAAAGTCAGTATGAAATCCACGGGGTAATAGATAAAGATTGAAACCAGATGCAATGCCTCTAAATTGAACTCTTGATCATTATGCATGCTGTAAATTCCTGGCAATATTTCCATTTGCAACGAAGGTTCTGTGAATTAAGCAAAATCGAAATTTTCACGTCAGCATATATATCTCTGGTATACTCCCAAAAAGACTTTATTATTTTTATTATTAAAGGTAAAGGGGAAAATGAAAGGCCGTGCATTGTACGAAATTCACTTGAAATAATAAAGAAAGAAAATATGCTTGGTATTTAAAAATGTTTATTCTGAGGGCGTTAAACCGATGGCTTATAACATATTTGTACCACGACCCTTTGGTCCATGTTAGATTTAAGTTTATAATAATTTAAGTGAGGGGTCTTTATGAATTTTACCATAGATTTTGAAAAATCAAAATTAATGCAGAGTATCTGATTACATTTAATGGTACTCCATTTAAGAGGGAAAAGGAAAATATCGTATTATACGTTAGATTTGAAAAATCCCTTACCATATCGTCATGCTCAAAGAACACTTTAATTTTACTTGTATAAATGGCATATCTATGATCATAAATTTCCTAATCACACATTTGACTTAAAAACACTCGAAATTATAATGTTGTATGTATGTTAATGTATTTTTTATTATTGCATTTATTGCTTGACCCTTAATGGTATTTTTTTAATAATACCAGTAAAGATTATACCATAGTCTTCATCAAGTATTTGGCTTTTCCATTTTGACTTGCTTATAGACAATGGTCTGCTTGCAGACCAGTTTGTCTCCAAGGGCATGGGCATCACCCGCCAATCATCGGGTACTTCGGTACATGCTCGAAAATCGATCATTTGATTTAAAATATCCAAAGTACAAAGTACCAAAGCTGCATAATAAACAGGAAATAGCCCTATACTGTACTCGCGTTTCAAGAAGTAACTTTTCATCAGCAGCATTAAAATAAAATAACATGGGAAGCCAAATTCCCAAAGTAGTCCACAAAGAAGTCCTCATTACCAAAAAATATCGAAATAGGAGGTCAGCTTTAGAATCGAGGACATCCACCGAGTGCCATATACGGAGAATAAACCTCAGTATTTTGAATGGTTAGAATTTTGATAAAACAGTAAATTTCTTTGAAACGAAAGGTTAAGTTTAGAATATTTCGTATCTCCTTCATACAAAACTGTATCCCTAGTTGGTTTTGTTGCAAGTCCTGTTGATAATTTGTTGTAGAAGCCCTATGATTACTATAAATTTTTATCTTTATTGAAGAGACATAAGTTGTGAAAATGACCATGTAAATAACTAAAATTAAACTTTATTTTCGGTAATTTGTTGTTTTAGACCTTATATTCTGAAAGTAAAGTACACAAGGTGAGGTTAAATAGATCAACTCGCTGATGACGAGCGGGTTCTATTGTTTTCCAGGGCATTTTTGTTAGCCTAGTGACAACAAAAGTCCGAAGCAATTAGAATGGGAGACCAGTAAGGAAAATCCGTAAGACGTACGACAGAACCGAGAACACACAACCCAACACGGAACATTTTATGCAAGCCGTCATATTCCCGACTTTGAACGGGCATTCTATAAATAAACGGTGGGTTAAACCAGGTTCAATAATGCATCAATCCCCCGCTTGTATGACGACTAATTATAGCTTCTGTGTGCCCAGATTATGTTTAATGTCAAAGCCATAATACTGTCAAAACATTGACTCGTTCGATGTACAGACCTTGTGTCATCACACAGGTAAAAGCCCTGATTTAAAAGCTTACGAATTAAAGATCTGTGCCGTTACAAAAAATCTTGTTGTGCGGTTATGCGGATGTAAACTTGGATTCTATTGGCTGATTAACCACCTGCTAAATAACCATGTCCGCCATACACAACAAGAAAATCAATAATCGTCATAATGTAGTGTTTCACATTAACAAACATGCAGTAAGCATAGAAAAATAAATACATCGAGACATTAAACATAGTTTACTTCTACGTAATGTAACATTAATTTCAGCCTGAAAAATAAAATACGAAAAACATCTATATTTGGAATGTTTTATCTGCGTTCATTTCTAAAGGTTTCCGCTCAGTGTATTTCGAAAACGTCATTTTGCTGGTACAATCTATATTTGGAATAACATGTAAATTATATGAAATGTTTTATCTGCGTTCATTTCCAAAGGTTTCCGCTCAGTTTATTTCGAAAACGTCATTTTGCTGGTACAATCTTAAATCAATAAATCACTCGGTTGTGTATTGGATAGTGACTACATGCTCTAATTGAGATACGCTATTACTGTTGAGGCGTGGAAAGTTTACAATATCAAAATTTAAATCGTCTCTTTTGTATAAATTCGTGTGCTGAGGTTGCCACTGTCGTCAAACACCAGAAGTTAATCTAAAAACGGAACAGAATGGTCATTGTCTGCAGTCTTCTTTATTTCAAGTTCTGGTGGATATATAATGGAATATAGTCGGCAAATTTATTGTTAGACATCATCGATATATCTAGCTTCTTTTATGTTATTTTGCTTGACCAAATTTTGCAGAAATGTGTACAAAAACAGGTCGGCTATATCGCATGCGTCGCAAGTATATCATAAATCTTCAAACGACGACATAAATTAATTCGTGATGAAGACCATCAAAAATAATAATTATAAAACGATAAACAGCAGAATAGTCTGTTTAATTTTAGGCGTCTCCATCAATTAGCGCTTTCGACATGGGCAATGAGGCCGACATTTTCAAATGGAAACTTGCTTTTACGATAAACATGTGTTCTTGAACTTTTTAAACTAGGGATTATTTCTCTAAAATATTTTTCTTGATACAGTAGCATTAATATTTTTACATCTTCAGTGCTGATGACTTCAGGAATGTACATGATATAATCACAATAATTACATAATCGCATCACACTATCTGCAGAAACGTCGTTTTTAACTCTTACGGCAAAACAAATATTCCGGAATCATGTTACTAAATCAGAACATTCTTCATTTTGTTTGTTAGTTTTCCAAATACTTGCTATTACCAGATGGAAATACGTTGTTGAATTGATCATCTGTAAATATCAAATGAAGTGCAATTTTGTATCTTGAGATTCAGGGTGTACACAAATATTCCTCGGTTAGTTTAAGAATTGCTGTAACAAAGAATGTTTTTGGTCTTTTTATTTTTACTTAGTTTATGTAGGTATACATGGGCAAACGAATACCGAAGCAAAAATGGTGAAAGGGGAATTCATTTTATATAATCCGTTTACATCAACAGTCCCACAAGTACTTATGTATTTCGGAAATCAACAAGGTATCATTGACAGAACCATGTTAAAAAGAAATAATGACATATGCGTATCGTTCTTGCAGGTGATAAAGGTAATATATACTGTATAAATCATAAGTAACCAGTAGATCAAATATCAATAATCAACAAGAACTGCTGGATAACACAAGGCTTCACTGTCTTTACTTTTAGAATTATAGGCAGTTCTCGAGGTTTATCTATAACTCAATTTTCCATTTTCACAATGCTTTCAATAAGGGTATAACCTTTTTTTTGGACTCGGGACTTTGTTCTTATTTTTGGCGTACTTTGGAATTGACTCGAGGTATAACTATAACTCAATTTTCCATTTTCACAATGCTTTAAATAAGGGTATAACCCTTTTTTTGGACTCGGGACTTTGTTCTTATTTTTGGCGTACTTTGGAATTGACTACTTGAATCCATGGACTCCATAGACTTAAAGTTCGAAGCATTTTGTACTTGTACTTCAAATTGAAAAATAAAAAGAATATAAAAATGTACTATGGACTCCATTTCCAATTTCGAGTGCACTCTGGACTCTAGGGGTAAGGGGGTTATATGATATAAGATACATATCATCACTATAGGAATTATACGCTCTTATATCAATATCATCGATATAAGTTATATATCATCACTATACAGTTCCAATTCTTCTGACAAAGGTATCGCAATGAAAATTACAACTGTAATTTAAAAGCCTAATGCGTAAAGAGAAAACAATCGAAATGTCAGTCAGATGCATCGGGGTAGAAAAAATTCAAAAGTTAGAAGCTTATCATCATACAAGGAATTCTTTGCATGACTACAATTTTTGTCGGTTTTGTAGAATTTCAGGGCTTTCGAGTTTCAACTCTATGGAAGCTTAATTTACTTATGTTGACAAACTGAGTACAATAGTCTTCTTTTATTGAGCAATGTAATATACAACATGTAACAAATCTACTTCTAGATGATTTAGATAACTATCAGATATTGTTAAATGAAAAAGTGAACTGTTTCTAAGTTTCAAAGCCAGTATGAAATCAACGGGATACTTGGTAAAGATTGAAAACAGATACAATGCCTCTATGTTGAACCTTATCATCATACGTGCTGTAATTTCCTGACATTCCTGTCATTTTTCAATTTGCTACGAAGGTTCTGCTACGTCAGCATATTTATCACAGGGATCTTACAAGTTTTTTTCATTTTGTTTTTAAGTTAAACATGTAAGGGACCGACCATTTAACCTGAAAGGGGGGGGGGTATGGTTTTTTTTCTGGACAGAAAATTTTTTTCACGTGTATGAACAAAATATTTAATTTTCAAAATTAACATTATTTTTTTTGGGCAGAAAGTCTCCTTCAGAAATTTTTTTTTCATGATTTTGGCAGCCAAAATATTTTTTTTTCACATAAAATCAGCTCCAAAATATCTTTTTAGAAAAAAACCATAGCCCCCCCCCCTTTCAAGTTAAATGGTAGGTCCCTAAAGGGATAATGAAAAGTCTTAAATAGAACGAAACTTCGTAATCACTTGAAATGTTATGAAGTATAATAGCCCTGGTATTTTAAATGTTTACTGTAGCTTAAGTAAGTAAGTAGAATTTATTTAAAGTCGGTGCATATATACAGTTAACAATCAAATAACATGAGCTCTGATGAGCTCTTTAACCGAGTAAATATGTACAAAATTTACAATAAAATAAAATATTAAATAAAATGACACAGTGCAACATTATACGCTATTAAAATACAACTACATAAGAACAGGCAAACAAACCAAGGGTCAGATCAATATAAGATGGGACATCATAGCTACATCAATAAATTAGAAGGAGACAGAGAAATCATAAAGCCCACAGCAAAACTCAGCTATGAGTTAACGCAGGCTGAAACTTGCAGGCGTTACAATTACATTTTGTACCCGCACACCAGCTATTTATGTAAGTTTTGAACTGGTTAAACGAAGTTATTGTTCTTGCCTCATTTGAAAATGAATTCCAAACCTGTGCAGCCTCATATCTGAAGGATTTTTTGCCGTAGGCTGTAGTTTTTGGTCGGGGTACCTCAGCGGTGTTGACATATCTAAAATTATAATTGTTATTTTTTTTTTACAATCAAATCTTGTAAAAACACAGGACATTTTTTGTTAATAATTTTGAAGGTCTCCAAGGCAATGGTGCGCATTCTACGGGTTTTTAAAGATGGAATGCCAGGAAGAATCAAAAGATAATCATACGAGTTAGTGTAATCATCGTAAATAAAACGAAGCGCACGTTCCTGATTTTTTTTCGATTTTTTAAGGTATTTTGTTCGCTACAAAAATGCAAAGTCAGAGGGCAGTAACTAAAATTTGACATTATAAAAGAATAATATATTGTTAATTTACCACGTCTGTTTAAATGTTTTCCGATTCTTTTCAGTACATTTAATTGCCTTGCAGCCTTCTTACAAATACTAGATGTATGCGAATTGAAATTTAATTTGAAATCAATAGTGACGCCCAGTAATTTGACTTCTTCGTCAAATGAAATTCTAATATCCTTTAAATCAAAATGTATGTTCTTATCAAAAGTACGCTTGCCAACTGAAATCGCTTGAATTTTTCAGGGTTGGCTTGCATCTTATTGTATGAGAACCATTTAATTAAAGATTTACTGTCTTCTTCAAGAGAAGAAATTACATTATCTAGACATTTACCTGATTTTGAAAGAGTATTGTCATCTGCATAATTATATAAAGTGCATTTTTTCACAAAGAAAAATAAATCGTTAATAAAAATATTAAAGAGAACAGGTCCCAGTATTGAACCTTGAGGTACCTCTTGGAATATATCCAACATACTGCTAATATTTTGACCAATTTTTACACATTGTTTCCGGTTTAGCAAGTAGCTTCCAAGTAAATCTGCTGCAGATTGGAATAAACCATAATACTTTAATCTAAGTAATAGTAGATCATGAAGAAGGCAATCAAAGGCCTTCGACAGGTCCATTAAAATAGCGGCCAAATATTCATTGTTGTCCAGTGCTTTTTCCAATCTTCAATCACACGTAAAAGAGTAGACTGACATTCGAAACCAGATCTAAAAGCAGCCAAAAACGGATTAAAGAATTTATAAAAAATGTTCGACCAACTGAACTTGAATAGCATTTTCAAAAAGTTTTGATATTGCAGGGAGGATGCTGACGGGTCTGAAATTGCCCTTCTCAAGAACACTATTTTTCTTAGGTATAGGAGCAACCTGAGCCTGTTTGAGATACTCAGGGAAGGCGGACGATGATAAGGACAAATTAACTAGGGTCGTGATAGGCTTAGTAATGACGGGTTTAGCCAAATGTATTAATTTAGGGGAAATTCCGTCAATACCAGTTGCCTTTTTAACATTTATTTTCCCAATGTTTTTACTGACAAATTCCTCTGTAATCGGGGAGAAAGAAAAAGGGATGTCATTTAAATTAGGATAATTATCCTTAATGGCTCCAATACAAGGGTGATACTCGTCCACCTTTACCTGACTATCAACAATATTTTTAGCAACATTTACAAAGTAATTATTGAAAATTTCACTAACTTCGCTTTGATCTGTTTTAAGGACATTTTTTTCAGAAATGATACTCTCCTTTTGACTGATGCTGCCTTTGTTGGTCAGAAATGGCTTTACGGTTGGACAGAAATCTTTTGACTTCGGGCCGCCCGCGCACCGTTCAAGAAAATATTGATTTATTGATTTTTTTCTTTAACTTTGTGACATAGTTCCGTTGTCTCCTATAATTTTCCCAATTTTTACTATTATTATATTTTTGAAATTTGTTAAATAACATTTTCTTTTTAAATAAAGCTCTCCTAAGCTCAGAATTCATATATGGAACCTGTTTGGAGATAATTTTTCTCTCTTTGAGAGGCGCATGTCTATCTACCACGTCAACAAACCTATTAAAGTCTTCATAAGCTAAATTTACGTCATCATAATTGTTAAAATCAAAATTCTGACTTTCAAGGTCTCGGGTAAAGTTAACAAGATCAAAATTTTTAAAACTTCTGCTCATCCGCTTTTTGGGTATTTGTTTCGGCAGTTTACAACTGAGCTGAACAGCAATGATATTATGAACATCGCTTATACCTGTTCCAAAATTACATTTTTTTTTTCAACTCACAGTCTTGATTCAATAAAATTAAATCTAAAAGAGTTGCCTTGGCGTTTTTCGTAAAACAAGCAGCTTTTTAAACATTATTTTTTAAGTTAAAAATATCACAAATATCATTTATCAACACATTTTTATCACAGCTAAGCATATTAAAATTATTAGAATTATTACTCTGGTGGCGTTACCCCAATAAAAATGTAATTAATAGAATTAATAATGAATGCTTTTGCCCTGTCTCTGAACTTTGTGTAATCTGGTGCTTTGTTCCTTCGGTACTCTACTGCCGTTGTCTTATTCCTTAGTAATTCTATTAATTGATATTTTTACTTAGCAATCACGTGATTGCAAAGTGGATTGGTTGGTCAGCATTTACGGTTGGCCTTAAAGTTTGGGAAAATGACAATTGATTTCCCGCAACAAAGATCTTTCTTACTGAACTCATAAAAGTGAAAAAATTGTGTAATTCAATCCAAAATTAGACTACAAAGAAGTACTCATTACCAAATATATCAAAATAGGAGGCGAAATCCAGTACCAAGGACATCCACCGAGTGCCATAAACGGAATGAAGTCTCAGTATGTTTTGATTGTTAGAATTTTTAATAAAAACAGTAAATCTCTTAAAAACGAAAGGTAAAGTTTAGAATTAAAAAAAAACAAACTATTTTGTATATCCTTCATATAAAACTGTATCCCTAGATGATTTTTGTGTACATTTATGTCCTGTCCTTTTGATAATTTGTTGTATAAGCCCTTTCATTGTTATGAATTTTTATCTTTATTGAAGAGACATAAGTTGTGAAAATGACCATCTAAAGAACTAAAATTAAACTACAATTTCTGTCATTCGTTGTTTTAGACCTTAAAAGAACACAAGGTGAAGTTTAGCTGGACAACTCGCTGAGCGGGTTTTATTGTGTTCAAAAACATTTTTGTCAGTTCGTTCATACGTCGCCAGTATTTTAGAAATCTTCAAACGACGACATTAATTAATTGGTTATCCAAACAATAATAATAATAAAAACATGACATACTGGAGAATAATCTTCAGTACAATGTACATGTATATGTACACAAAGAGTGCCAAGATGGTGGCGTAGTATCATGATGGAACTGTTGTCATTTTTCGGCGCCTCCATCAATTCGCGCTTTCGACATGGGCAAGGCTGACATTTTCAAATGCAAACTTGTATTTACGTTGAAGAAGTGTTCTTAAACTTTTAAACTTGAGATCATTCCTCAAAAATATGTTTCTCAATACATTAACATCAATATTTCTCTTTCTTTAGTGCTGATGACTTCAAGAGTGTACATGCTATGATCATAATAATTACATAATCGTATCACAAAATTCCTTCATTCTATCTAAAAAACGTCAGCTTTTAAGATCTTTTTAACTCTCACGGCAATACAAATATTCCGGAATAATACTAAATCTGATCAGTCTTCATTTTGTTTGTTAGTCTTCGAAATACTTGCAATTACCAGAGAAAAATGTTGTTGAAATGATCTTAATATCAAATGAAGTGCGTATTTTGTGGTTGGTGTACACAATGTCCTTGTAATAGGTCAATGATTTCTGTAACAAATAATGTTTTGGTCGTTTTTATTGTGGTTTTTACTAGTTTATATAGGTATACATCGGCAAACGAATACCGAAACAAAAATGGTGAAAGGGGAATTCATTTTATATCACATTTTACATCAACAGTACCACAAGGAAGAAGAAATGTATTTCGGAAATCAATAGTGTGTCTCACTGACAGAACCATGTTTAACAGAATTATCGGCAATATGTACATTTTTCTCTTTGATCTTACTGACTGATATTGTCAGCATCTCCGTACTGACCTGATACCAGAAAATATCAGACAATGGCGTCACGATTTTGACGTCATGACTCTATGACGTTCCCGACAAAAACAATAATGGTCTCGACAGAAAATATCACTAGTATCACAGCTCGTCCTACCGGACTCGCTCAAATACGGTGATATTTTCTGTCTCGACCTTCAAAACTACAATTAATCTATATATAACGACATTTGCGGTATCTTTCTTGCAGATGGAAATGGTAATAGATACTGTATGTATCAAAAGCAACCAGTAAATCAAATACTGATAATCAACAAGAACCCCTGGATAACACAAGGCTTCACTTTTAGAATTTTACGCAGCTCTCGAGGTTTGTCTATATCTTAATTTTACTTTCACAATGTCTTATATCAATATCATCGATTTAAGTTATATATCATCACTATACAGTTCCAATTCTACCTGACAAAGGTATTGCGATGAACATCAGAACGTTAATGGTGGAAGTTAAAAGCCTTATGAATGAAGTTAAAATTTAGCCTAATACTTATAGTGAAAACGATCGAGATGTGAGTCCAGTGCATCAGGGTAGAAGCTAGCCTCATAATGACTGTATTGATAACCATCGTGATGGTATAGTCAGGTTCACCTTGATAGAAGTCAAATTGATTGAGGTCAAAATATTCTGATGGAAGTCAAATGGCTACTGTAAAATGATGGATGTCAAATTCATCGAACTTTAAGTCAAAAGTATTATGATGGAAGTCAAATACTGAAGGTGGCTCACTCATCGCATTTTTGCATTTTCAAATTTTTTCCGGTTTCAGAACTCCTCTGGTTTTCTCCAGTTCAGTAACTAAAAAAAATGCACAGTAACCCAAACTTTTATTTCATATAAAGATGTCTCCAGTTTTTATACAATTCTTAACAAATTCCTAGTTCGAGAGAAAAAATAGTCGTGTTATTAAATTACGGGAAAATCCAGAGAAATCCATTTCTCGCCATTTTTACGTCTTGTATCTCTGTTAAAAACACGGACCTATATAGATTTCTTTTTACCATTTCATTTAGTCTATAAAACTTAAACAATTAAAAAAGGTGTCAAGAAATTCTTGATATAAGCAGCATCATAAGGGAACATCCTCAAGGATGGAAGCCAAATGCATGGTGTTTGAAGTCAAAAGTACGGTGATTTAAGTCGAATACATAATTATGGAAGTCATAAGAATAATGAATGAAGTCAAATATATCGTGATGAAAGTCAAAAGCACCATAATGGAATTCAAATGCATGACGATTACATCAAATACATCGTGATTGAAGTCAAAAGAGCATAACTTGCACGGTCAAGAAAATAATTACTGAAGTCAGATGCATAATGATGGACGTTTAAACATGATAATTGAAGTCAACAGTTACATGATAACATTCAAATGGACAATGATGAAAGTCAAATGGACAATAATGGCAGTCAAATTCATGACGATAGAAGTCAATAACTGAGTTAAAATGCATAATTGATGTCAAGGCTATTATGACGGAAGTCAAATGCATAATGATGAAATTCAAATGCACGTATGGACGTAAAAAGCATAATAATGGAAATCAAATGCATAATGATGGAAGTCAGAAATCTCATAATGCATAATGAAGTATATTGATGAAACTTAATGCATGATAATTGACATCAAAATAAAAACAAAATGATGGAAAATGCATAATAATGTAAGTCAATATTATAATGCAAGTCAATGGATAATAATGGAAGTCAAAAGCATTATGATAGAAGTCAAAAGTATTATGATAAGTCAAGTGCATAATGATTGAAGTCAAATGAATAATAATGGATGTCGAAAGCATAATGATGGAGGTAAAATGCATATTGGTTGAAGTCCAATGTATTTTGATGAAAGTCAGATGCATCATGATGGAATTCAAAAGTATTTTGATGGAAGTCAAATCAAGTATATCACAATGAAAATAAACAACATCGCGATGAATGTTAAGACAAAGATTGAAGTGGAAATATCATGATGGTGTCTGATGCATGGATTAGAAGGGAATATAAAAACGTGGTGATGGTAGCCAAAACATCAGTGTGGAAGTCAAATGTTCAATCCTGGAAGGCAAATGAATAGTGATGACAGTCAAATGCGTTGTTATGGAAATCAAATTATTGTGTCAAATACATCATGTTGGTAGTCAAAAGAATCGTGTTGAAAGTCAAAAGTGTCATGAATAACAAAATACCGAAGTAACTGTTCATTTATTTTCTGCATATGCGCATTTTGACAACTTATGTCTCATCAGTTCAGATGAAACCACAACATTTGGAAATCTTTAACCGAAAAATGTTAAAGCTTATAGAGAACACATAACAAAAGATTCTAAACAGAAAAGCCAAAATTCAGCTAAGGACAGACTTATGCATCAGGGAGATACTTCTTAGTTTTAAATAAAATTTTGCAAAATGTAGATATTGCGAGTTTCGGTACAATCGGTTTTCGGGTCAGCACCGAAGTACTGACTACTGGGTTGGTGAATACCCTCGGGTACAAACAGTCCACCACCAGAGGCATTTGCCCAGTGGTAATAAAATCAAAATACTAAAGTTACTATTAAAGTAAAATACATTATGATGGAAGTCAATTAATAATGGAATCCAAAGACATTACGATGAGAGCCAATGGCATAACGATGGCAGTCAAATACATAATGATGGCAGTCAAAGACATAGTGATGGAAGTCAAAATCATATATTGAAGTAAGTCAGGAGTATCATGATGAAAGTAAAAAATATCATGATGGGTATCAAAGTTGAAAGCATAATGATGGAGGTCGAAGGTACAGTTCGGTGCAGTCATAACTTCTCACAAAGTTAACTTACAACTGTTCTAATGACTGCTCTAAGTTTTTTTTTAATGAATACTTATAAATCATTGTACAAACACATACATATATACAAAGCACACACATATAAAACATACAAACAATGCATGCAATCAATAAGAGAAAAAAAGAAAAACATAATGAACTGTTGATTACTACAACATAAGACATGCATAATAGTTGAGACCAAAGAAAGGGCTAAGCCAAAATGGCAAAAATAAACAAGAAACAAAAACTAAACTTGATCAAAACAAGGCCATTTGGATAGTCACGGGAAGATACAGGTATGAGAATATTAACTCAAATGAGTAGCAGAATAATTATCAAAACTAAAAATATCTTAATATATATATATATATTCTAATCTTCAAAAATTTGGGACCAGGGGCTCCAGCAACATATTTTTCAAGCATCAAGTTTTCCTTTAGAAATTTTTTTAACCCTATTATGTTCACATCCTCTTCTCTTGCTTTGGTTTTATAGATATAAAATTTTGTTATCATAAAAATTTTGTTTCTAACTAGGTTTAGGTCGGAAAGTTTCGAAAAGCCAAATATTACAACTTCTAAATTCAGTGGCAATTCGATTAATGTTTTTTGAAAGATCCACCTGTTAAGTTTTTGCCACAGATCAGAAATTTTGTGGCAACCCCAAAACAGATGTTCAATTGTTTCTGGTACTTTATTACAGAAACAACAGATTTCAGAGTTTTTAAGTTTTATTTTGTACAATAACTCATTTGTCCCCAAAATTCTGTGTATGATTCTGTATTGGAGCCAGCAGAGTTTTGTATTTTCTGAGTATTTAAAACAGTGTCTATGAATCATCTTCCAATCAATATCTCTTTTGTTTAAAATAACCTCTCACTTCTGTTCTGCTGAAATATTTATTTTACTTCGGTTCAGCACATTATACATATTTTTTTTAACCCTTTTTTGATATAAAAAATACATTAAGGCCAAAAGATACTAATGGTTGTGCTATTTTCTCACACACATTAATATCTATAAGTTTAATCCACCCTTTCACACTATGGACAATGCCATAAAATTGTAAAAACATAGGTCTGAAATTATAAATACTTTGAAACTCTTGAAAAGATAATAAATTTCCTTGACTATCTACAAGATCATTAATAGTCCATATTCCACGTTTAGCCCAATTCTTATAAAATACACTAGAACCGCCGACTTTTATATTTTCATTATTCCATAAAGGACTACACAAAATATCTGCTGAATTTTTTGGTTTCAACAGATTTTTTTTAAATTACTGCAGGACCTAAAAACTTCTTCCCAAAATTTATTTTTTGGGGTACTGTTTGGTCCAACATATGCAAATACAGACAGATCTATATTTTCATTGAGTTTCAGTAGTTTAACCCAACCATGACTGATCTAAGTTAATTTATAACTGTTCTAATGACTGCTCTAACTTAACTTAGAACTGTTCTAGAACAGTTCTAGAGCTACTCTAGAAAAGTGTTTTAAAAGCAGTCATTGTCAAGAACTGTTCTAAAAGCAGTCATAGAGTAGAACTTCTAAAAACGGTCATAACCTGTTCTAAAAGCAGTCATGGTCTTCCGTATGACTGCTTTTAGAACTGTTCTAAGTTAACTTAGAAAATGACCGTTTTTATGACTTTTAGAACTGTTCTAAGTTAACTTAAAAAATGACCGTTTTTATTACCGTTTCTAGAACTGTTCTACGTCTGCTCTAAGTTAACTTCAAGTTAACTTAGAATTGTTTCTAAGTTAACTTGGAGTTAACTTGGATGAGAGGTTATGACTGCACCCAAATGTATAATGATATCATAGAAATCAAAAGCATATTGATCGATATCAAATGCATCAATATGGTAGTCAAAGACATAATGATGGAAGTCAAATCAAATATGTCATGATGGAAATCTGCACCGTGATGATATGAAAGACCATGAAAGCATCATTATGGTAGTCTTGAGTGAATCAGAGTCACGGCCACCAATCGATCTAAATCACAGCCAATGCTATGACGAGAAAAGGTTTAGAGGAACGTCCGGATATGATTTGGAGGAACTTTACAAAATGGTAAATAAAGCTCTTTTTGGTGTCGTGCGATGTTATGAAGCATAAATTTTAAAAATTAAGAATGTCATTATACCCTTCTTAGATTAACATATTATGAAGCAAAGTAACTTTTCATTCTGTCATTTATTCGCGGCTCTAAAACATTTAGCGGTAAGAGGGGTTCAGATACTATTATTCTGCCTACCATTGTCAATTGTTCTACATTAATTATTAGACAATAAATTAAGAAGATATTTTCAAACATTATAAGGGAATCGTTGAAGGGTATAATGACATTCTTAGATTTTTAATTTATGCTTCAAAACAAAGCAAGGTCCCAAAGAAGAGCTTTATTTACCATTTTCAAGGTTCCCCCATAATATATCCGGACGTTCCTCTAAACTTATTCTCGTCATAGTATTGACTGTGAATTAGATCTATCGGTGGCCGTGAGAGTGGAATACAAAAACATCGATATGAAAATTTAAGACATCGTTAAGTTAGTCAAAAACGTCTTTATGGAAAGTAAAAGCATCATGATGAGAGTTAAAAATCACGGAGACAGTCAAAATAAGCAGAATTTTATAGATAACCAATAAAAGAAAGTCTTATAATATACGACGAAAATGATTAAGAACAATATGGTGATCGTAGGCAATGGGCAGAAAGAGATTTTTACACAGGTTAAAAACAACATAGATTATTATATCTATCTTCATCTCTTTCGGATGTTAAGGACAGCTTTACAATATTGTCTGGACTAAGACACGGTTACGTGTTATTGTCACTGGTATTATACATGACTTTAACTGGTCTGACAGTAAACTCTGTTATATATTTTATGTATGTTATATATGTATGAAAGAGACTAACATGTTTATAAAGAAAGGTAAAATAACTGTTGGTTTCAAAGAAATAAAAAAAATGTAACTTATGATTATTAAAGCAATTCTACAAAAAAAAAACTATCAAAAATGCAATCCAAATAACAAATATTCACTGGTATAAACTAATAGAGTTCTTATACTAAACAAGTACTTATGAGGGACAGTCTGATATACGTAGTTTTGGAAAATAACCCTTGTTGTGTCTAGGGTAATTCAAATCAATTAAACAATCATATTTTTCCTCTGTTTTGATTTCAGTTTTTACATCAATACTCATTTAATAAATCATATTTTCACACTATGCTATGTACTGGTGTCACTCAAATATTTCATATATGTATATGTACTAAAAATATGGTTGTGCCATCTTAAGGTCAATCACAGTTTAACTATTTAGCAAAATGTTTGTAAATCCGAATTTGTATTAATAAAAAAAGAATTTAATATAATTTTTTATCATTATCCACCTTTTTGTTTATTAGTGAAATTGCATGAGGTTTTCATTAATATTCAAGATCCTTTCATATATCTATTCCACTGCAAGTTGCATATTGGATAAAATCAAATGCATAAACCCCTTGTTCGCTTCAACGAATAATATAAAACGCTAATCTGATGCTTTGTTCGTTTATTTGTTTGTTTGTTTTTTTATTTATTTCTGGTTTTTTTTTGTTTGTTTGTTTGATTTTGTTAGTTAGTTTGTTTGTTTGTTTTTTTTTCATTTTTTTTTTTTTTTTTTTTTTTTTTTTTTTTTTTTTTGATTTATTTTGAAATTTTGTTTTTTTTTTTTATTTTGTTTCTGTTTTAAAGCAGTGGGAAATACTTCAATTTCTTTAGTTGTGTGAGGTCTGCCAAAACAATATATATTTTGTTATCACGTAAATTTTTAACTCGGATTTTTTTAATCTATTTTAATAGGCCTTTTTAACTTGTGTAGATGCAATGAAGGTTACACTACATGGAAATGGGTTATCATTTTATTTCGATTCATAAGGTGTGAGTTGGGAGGTATGGAGTTATGCATTATGTTTTGGCCAGGCATGTTGTTGTTCATTGCGTTGATAGAGTATTGGCTATTCATGGTATGTTAGAATGGTTAGGTATTTATCGTGTGATGAAATTCATGGTGTGATCGATAGCATTATGTTATTCTTAGGTATTTTTGAATGGTGTCGTGTTATTTCTTGTGCGTTTTTGTGCGTGTTTTGTTGTGTATTAGAAAGGTGTGTTGTTATGCATTTTATGAAGGAAAAGTGTGGTATTCATTTTGTGTTGGATGCATAGTGATAGAAGGACATTTGTTATTCATTGCTTGAAAGAATGTGTAGTGTCATTCAATGTGTGTTGGGATCGTGTGGTGTTATTCATTGTGTGTTTGAGAGGCATGTTTTTCCATTTCTTGGAAGAGTTTAATGTGTCTTGGCAGGAAGGTATGTTATTAATAGTGTTTTGGAAGGGTGTTGTGTTATTTGTTGTGTTGGAAATATGTGGCGTTATTCATTTTGTTGTCATGGAAGGACATTGAAGGTCATGGTGATTTTAATTGTGTATTTGAAGGTTTATGTGTTATTTGGTGTATGGTAGAAGGGTATGGTGTTATTCATTTTGTTACGGAAAGATACAGTGTTCATTGTGTGTTGGAATGATGTGCTTCATGGTGTATTGGAGGGACGTTGTGTTATTCAATATGTGTTAGAAATGTTTGGTATTAGATATTGCTTGTCAGCAATGTGTAGCATTATTCGTTGTGGACAGTTACAAGGATGTGTTGTAATTCATTTTGTAGTGGGGTGTGGTGTTATTCATTGTTGTGTAAAAAAGGTTTGAAGTTATTCGTTGGGTCTAAGAAGGGTGTGACGTTATTCGTTGTTTGTAAAAAGGGTGTTTTGTTATTCATTGTGCTTTATAAGGGTATCGCGTTATCTAATGTGTGTTAGAAAGATGTGAAATTATTCGTTGAGTGTAAGAAGGGTGTTAGTTATTCATTGTGTGCTATAAGGATGTTGTGTAATTCTTTGGGTGTTTGAAGAGTGTGGCGTAATTCATTGTGTGTTAGAAGCGTGTATGCTATTTCTTGTGTTTTAGAAAGGTGTGTTGTGAAAGACAGTATTTTTTTGTGTTAGAGGTTAGTAGGGTTTTGCGTTATCGTTATGTATATTAAAAATGTAGTAGGGTGTTTATTCATTGTGTGTTTATAATGATGTGATGTTATTCATTGTGATTAAAAAGGATGTGATTTTACTCATGTGTTAGAAGGGTGTGGTGGTATTTTATGTGTTATAAGGGTGTGGTGTTTTTCATTTTGTGTTAGAATGGTGTGGTGTTATTCTTTGTGTGTTAGAAGGGTATGGTGTAATTTAATGTGTTATAAGGGTGTGGTGTTTTTCATTTTGTGTTAGAATGGTGTGACATGAAAAAGAAAGGAAATGGGGTAAATGTCAAGGAGACAACATCCCATATCCAGATTTAAACGACCCAAAAAGGCATCTAGGGGTCACCGTACAGTCTTCAACACAGTGAGGAACCTCACACCATATAGCAAGCCCTAAATGGCCCCCAAAAAGGTAAAAAAGTGAATAAATCAATGGAAACAAACCACATCCAAAAACCCAGATATCAAGAAACTAAAATTGTATAAGAGGACAAGGACAAGCCAATGACCAACATATTCCTGACTTGGGACATGCAGGCGCAGAAATTGCGGTGGGGTTAAACTCGTTTTCTTGGATCCAAACCCTCCCCTATGTGTGGTGAATGGCTAAAAAATAAATACACAAAAAGACTCACAGTAAAAATCAAACTAGAAAAAAGTCCAACTTATCAAGACGAGTACCCTTACAATGAAGTACATAAAACATGAAGACAATACACACAGGTACTATGCTCGCAGTTACTGACAGCTAGCTAAGGACATAATTTCCGTTGACTATGATATCAAGCCTTCTTACATATGAAACTTCAATTGAAATACTTCTAAATAGATTTGGTATAACAACATCATCAATTATGAAAGAAGAACATGATATTGTGCAATGCCATGAAAAATTGTTTAAATTTAGTTATTGTGTGAAGCATTTACGAGATGATCAATATTTTTGCCAACAAAAACCAGAAGTAAAGATTTAACAACAATGCTGTATTTTATGTTTATAGAATAGTGTGGTGTTATCTATTTGTGTGTTATAAGGATGTGGTGTTATTCATTTGGTGTTAGAATGGTGTGGTGTTATTAAAATCGTGTTGTGATTCAGGGTATGTTTGTTGATTATTATGTTATCGGTCGTCGAGGACCTTTCCCTCAAAACTTATCGATTAATAGACTGGTGATTAATTTACATCAAAAGACTAACTGTCCCCTTTTCCCATACTATTAACGGAAATTAAGAAGTATTCTTGATGCCTTTCAAGTATATTTTAAAAATAAAATGCGACAACGGATATAGCTTTATCATTTCTAAGTATGTCATCTCACACGAAATCTGAAATTATTATATATTATCCTTGAATAAATCTTGCTGGTCTATATATCTAATTCTTATTGAAAAAAATGATTGGGCAAATGTCAAATATTTCGATATTCAAAATAAAATGAAGTGTTGCCGAGGAAAATTCCGGGGACTAACTTTAGAATTGAAATAAATCGAAATTGCAAAGGTCCACAGGATAAATTAAACAAATTAACTCCTATGTTTTGTTTGTATTTGAAACTAGTATAGGGACATCAAATCAAACAATTGTGCCATCATATTATATTAAATGAAAGTTTCCTTCTTCAACCTATTTAACAGAAGTAAGTTCCCTGTTGTACGATAGAGTGTAGGATTACCATCTAGTCAAGTATAGCCACATCATGCATGCCTGGTATATATGGAGAAAAAGATGTTTCTTACCGATTGTTTCTAGGTAGTTTTCGAATCCTGTGCTAATATCAATTTCCCAAACTCCAACAAATTGCGACATGTTTTTAGATATAAAATCAATCTCACAATGTAATAAGAAGTAACAATATCCGGCCCATCTCATTAGTATTTTTTTTTATTTAAAAGTTTCCGGCGAAATTGTAATTCAAATCCAATGTGTGAACTATCAGTAATATTTATAGTAACATGTAGCAGAAATTTAGAAAGGTACAACCTTGACTTTTAGTTGACTATCAAATAAAAGTTAAATATGCAAGTAGAAACCTTTAAATCGTCAAATTTTGGAAATCAATGAAGGTTCATTTCATTTTTTAAAATCTAGTAGTAACCTACATTTAAACAGGGAGTAATCCAATTTGCAGAAAATTGTCAATAATGCAATAATTTCTAATTTCTGTGTTTTAGCATGGCAACTCAAAGTAACAATCTACTCCGCCATATCTATTGTATCTCCACAAATGTTCGATGTAAACGAATTAAAAAAAACAGTGGGTTTGGACAGTACTAGACAAAATTTTTAAAAAAATCTTTTACTTCGTAAAATTATGACTTTTGCAAATTTTAAAGGACCAAAATACACCCTTACCGAACCTTCTCCTTTCTGGCGCTTACGTTAGTTAAAGAGGAGAGTGAATCCAACACTTTCCAAAAGCACTTGAAGACCGAATATGCAGATCTATATCGATCTACATAACGAATAACTAAATACCGAAGTTACTGCAAAGAGGACAACACAAAGAAAAAATAAATTTGGTGGTATATAATTTGATTCGAGATGTACATTGTAAGTTCTGAAATATGTTTTTTTTTATACATTTGACATTTGAACCGGATATAATTATTAAAGGAGATATACATGCTTCCAGTATATTCCAGAAAACTACTGTGACTAGCTGATATTTTGTAGGCGTTATTGAATCAGACATATTATGAGTATGTTTAAAAAAGAATTCGGTTCCCAGTTTTCTTCGATTGAGGCATAATTACATCAAACGTAACTTGATCACAAGTTTATGATGAAATGCTGTTAGAAATGACTAGACGAATCAGTGTCATTGGGTTTGAATTTTACTGTTTTGGGCGTAATCCGTTAGTCTTATGCACTAGCTGTTATAGTCGACAGTGTTTGAAACATTACATTGCGGCTTCCAAGGATGAAAAAAATATGAAAATGTCATCACAGCTTCGGATTGACTTGGAATTACGTTACATGAGTAGTAATTTTAGACGACTAGATGAACTAGATGAACAACTACATAAAGGATTGTTTCTTTGTCCTCTATATAAAGATAATAATTCTTTTCTAATATGCGGTCACTATTTTCTGATGATGGTAAATGTTGACGCAGTGACATGTGACATTTGGTAAAAACATAATGAGATTATGTAATTTTGCTGAGAAATCTTGGCTGACGTGCTTGTAATATTACCTCATCAACATCAACATCTCCCTTGCTTATCGAAGTTGTCATTTAATACATTTTATTATTTTTCTACCCTTTAAGCATTGACATTATCTACAAAAATTATTATAAGAACCGTCTTCGACTATATATATATTGTCAGTACAAACTTTTCTCAGATAAAGGAACAACCCAGTAGATCAAAAGGTCGTCTTTTCAGTTCCTAGTAGCTACAAAAATCTCTGCTTTTTAAATTTTGACATTTAGTGCATTGTTTAATTTTGAAGAGCATTTTTTCCCATTTGCGTATGTCAGTTATTACTTAATACAACTGTTTCTGCGTCATGCGGAAAAATAGTTTAAACGTGGTAGATCATCTAAGTTACCACTGATTATCTTGTCATTAAGAAAAGAAAAACATATAAGCAGATCATTAGAGCCATCTCTCCCTTTCTTAATTAAATCTAATATTTAAAATATCAACAGTTCCGATATTTAGCAAATACTTTCACCGTCCTAAAAATATTGGAAAAACAATAATTTGACCTTGGTAATATTCCTTTCCCGTATACATCTTTATTTCAGTTCGTTATACAAAAAAAGAGTGTTACAGCTTTTATTTGTTACATAGTTTTGCTGAAACCGATATAGGTAATGAGTAAACCTGAAGTAATATAAGACTAAAGCAGGTATGGCCTAAATAATTCAACAAGCAAATAACGAACGGAAAATATAAGAGCCAAGAACGTTTTTATAATGGCTGTTTTATCGCCTAAGATCCATAATGCTCTGTTACCATACGATTGCCTTCCGAGGCATCTAATGTCACTCGGTTTTTTATGAGAGTCTCAACACTTTTTGTTGATGTCTGGTGTCTGTACAAGCTTCCGTTTCGTGTTCTTCTCTTTTTTTCTTCTTTTTTGTTTGTGTTTTTTGTGATATCTATGGATGTCTGCCTGCGGTATTGTACTACCGAGTCACAATATGCAGAGTATCTTGAAATGGTCAAAATGAAAAATGTTATGAATTCAAAGGATATTTATCAGAAAATAAATTCACAGTAATTTCGGTATTTAGTTATTTCTTACCACTGGGTCGATGCCTCTGCTGGTGGACTGTTAGTCCCCGAGGGTATTCACCAGCCCAGTAGTCAGTACTTCGGTGCTGACCCGAAAGCCGATTTATTTCGAACCTTGCAATATCTAAAATTTTGTAAATTTTGTTGAAAACTAAGGAGTATCTCCTTCATGCAAAGCTCTGTCCTTAGCTGATTTTGGCTTTACATTTAGATCATATCGGGCATTTGTTCTTTATCAGTTTTTTTAACATCTTTGATTTTATGGTCTTCCAAACGTTTAGATTTTATCTGCACTGAAGAGACATAAGTTGTCGAAATGCGTATATGCAGAAAATAAATTCACGATAATTTCGGTAATTTAGTTATTTCTTTCATTCAAAGTGAACAAACTGTGTGACGTACGCACGTGTGGACTCAAATGACATGTGACCATGTTTTACCAATGGTTCTTCATTCACGTGCAAGTATGTTAAAATTGCCCCATGTTTTGTAGAGGTTTACTTCAGACGGACTATGTTAGAATTATTTTCAGACATTTTTACTCTTTTTTTTTTTTTTTTGCTGAAAAAGTTTTTTAATTTGTAACTAATACTGCCTTACCTATTGCTTCCATATAATTATCAAATCCAGTACTAGAATCAATTTGCCAAACTCCAACAAACTGCGCCATACTCCGATATAATCCGTTACTTTTTCCCAATTAATCTGCTGTAAATTTTATATATGTAGGACCGTCTTATTAAGCGGCATAGTATAAAGATTATACTGTCCTAAACGATAAAAATAACTCAAACAAGCTTGTCGTATATTGATTAGTAAAAGCTGCGAAGAAGACATTAACATAAAACGCCTTAATCATTTAACTAATAAATGGTCGGTATTTATATTTTCCAGGAAATAAAAGTTGCTCTAATACGGGACTTTCGAGGTTTTAGTTACCGAGAAAGTTCTTTTATTACTCAAAACGAAATTAAAACATTCAGAAGAAGGAATGACTAATTACTCAACAGATGAGCTTACGTTGAACTTTGATTCTTTTTTGTAGTGTTCAACGTTAATTGCTTTTGCATCAAATAATATCTTAATGAACAGTTGTTGTGTCGTCAATTTTATCGTGCACTTCAAGTCAATTTGTTAGCATTTATGTATTCAATGAAGCATATGACCGATATATACCTACATTTACTTAATCCTGGACCTTTGTAATTAAATTAAACCTGAACGCCTGAAACAAAACTATTCCATGTAACCAATTTTCTGTTTTTGAAGGGCACAATTCCTACTTTTTCACCTTCTCATTTGTACATCACTGAAGCTAAACTGTATCAAAAACCTTAATGAAATACATAAGTTCAAAAACTGTTCCTGATGTAGATGGTTATCGTCATGATATCACAGACTGTTACGATGATTTTATGGTGACAACAATAAAAGCGTTGTTCCATTGCTTAGTTTTACCATGTATTTGTAGAGACTTTGTCTCATTTGCATTTTATCCATATCCATTCATTTTGATTATTTGACTAGATTCAGAGTTCAGTACTCACACCGGGTATCCCGAGCAAACAGAGCTCCGTCTGTTTTTTATCATAACATCAAAGAAAAAAAAAACAAGATACAACACATACGAAGCAATCTTTATCTGGATACCCGTTGTGAGTATCGGACTGACATGTACCAAATTTGACCAAGCAGCGCGAGGTCTGTGGAGGTTGTGATTATGCTCATTATCAGTTACTCGAAAAGTTTGGTAGGGATTACATTAACAGTTTTAGTTCTTTTTTGGTTTATTGGTTGTATTTCTTATCAATATATTGCTGTTTTGTTTGAACTTTGAGGTTTGCAATTTCTATTGGTTTGTATGTTTGCTTGTTTGTTTTTTTTTTGTTGGTTTTTCTCCAATATTCGTTCGCCAATGTGTCACTTTGAGCTGGACTGATTAGTCTTTAACAGATTAACATCATATTTCAAAATGAAAGAAGATTGAAGAAGACAGGTCCTTAATTAAAGAATGCTCATAAATGTTTTCAGAACAGTAAAATACAGCAGTGACAGGAATGGTAATCAGAAATGTCTCTGAAATGCAAACTGGACATGGAAGATATTTTTCTTGAAAGTTCGTTTTTTTTTTTTAAATGAGAATTATTTTCTCTCTCTCTCTCTCTCTCTCTCGAAAATTTCGCTTTTTTGTATGGTAAAAATCCAGCATCATATATTTTTTCTCTTTCTCCCCGGACATTTTTTCCAAAATCAGAATCAAATTTTGCAACAAAATCAAATAGTTGATGCCTAAATCATACTCCTTTTCTGTGCAAAGTGTTAAAAGCACTTCCCCACATCTCTATATCGCCCTCATGTCCACATTATATACTATGCCTAACATGCATTGATTAGTGTAAATTGTTGATTTAATGTTATTTGAGTCAACAGATGGATTTATTTCAAGCATTAGCAATCGTGTTTTAGATAAGCTATCGGGTTACAAGTGCGCAAATATTTACAATGCATTTTCCATAGGGGGGTTCCCCTGTTTGGCGATTATCTAAAAATAGACGAAGGCTTTTTTCCATCCCGGGGGTCCTGAAAATGATAAGAACTCATACAGATCTTTCGAATTCCAAAATAAAAAATGGGGGTCTATGCGGCGATTCTTGGTGTAAATTGAGGCTCAAAAAAGGGTATATTGAAAAAAGTAAAATATTTTTATGTCGACCAAATCCCATAAAAGGTCAAATTATCATCTCTGGGTTACATTGTTGAAATCAGATTTCCTATAAATCGAATTGTAACATGACAAAGTATTCTAATTTAAAACTTTTAATTTTATTATCCACCAATCGTAGGAGTTGCAGTGCTTAATACTGAATACAGCTTTGGGTTCAAAACTGGATCCCTGTTCGAAAGTCAATATTTGCGCACTTGATACCTATAGCATATATTTATAAACGTCAAAACGTGACATGTCCTATATTTTTAGCAAG
>MJUU01073987.1:43802-61369 GCA_002080025.1 Modiolus philippinarum
ATAATATATGACATTATGTATCAAAATGTGTCAAATATTACACTATAAATTATTATTGATAAATTTTCCAACTGCATTAAGTATTTTTTGATTTTCAGATATAAGTAAATAAATAAACTTTTGTTCTTTGTCAAGTTGATTGAAGTTAAGAACTTCGCTTCCTATAAAATCAAATAATATTTTTCTATCATGGTGAAATTTATTACAATTTATTAAAAAATGGACTTCATCTTCTATTTCACCAGAGTTGCATTTGTTACAAAAGCGTTCATTTTTTTCAATTTTAGAATAGCGACCTACTTCAATCATTAATTTATGTGAAGAAATACGTAGTTTACATATTGATCTTCTGTAGTCAAAATTCTTTATTTCAGATAAATAATTTTCAAAACCAAGATGTTGTTTAAGTTTAAAATATGTTCGTAACTTTCCATCTTGAAGATTTAATTTAGATGCATACCACATACTTGTGTATTTATCTTTAATATTTGTTTTAAAATAATTTTTGAATTTATATTTTCCAAAATCTTTACTGTTTTTGTTTATCTTCAAATAGTCTAATATTTTTGTTACCATAGAATACCATGATAATTTGTTGTCATTATGGATTAATTGACTACAATTATATGCATCTTTCAACAGTGGAAATTCTTCAAGATTTTCTAATCGAAACCAATAATTAATTAAAGATTTTAAAATATCAAAATGTGTATGTAATGGAATTATGTAACAAAACATAGGGGTTTGTTGCAAAAATATTATGATGCTTCTGTTTGAATAAACCAGAGAAATAAAAAAATCTGACAGAATACCTGAGCATTCTGAAGACGCCAACAATTACAGGAGAATACTGAAGGAACAAAGTATGCGGTTATTACAAAAATCAACGTCCATAGTCATGGCTATTTACGAGAATACAGAAAAGTAATGACGGTAGACAGCCACAAACTCGGAATCAAAGCACAACATTCAAAAATAAAAATATGAAGAATTAATGAAAAGAAATTTCTTTTATACTATAAGTCAAGCAGAATTCGAACTTTGGGGCATACCTGTCACCACTTTATCACAATACTGAATTCATCTGTCATAGCTAGTTCGCAACTTCACCTGAAATACATGCAATGATACAAAAAAGGAATAGTGCCAAAAATCTGCACCTAAACGTAACTGAACTATGATCTATACCAGCAATATTTTTAGAACTTTAGTTGTTTATTTTATTTTCTTTATTTAATTTAATTCTTTATAAGCCACTGTTTGTTTTTTGATTTTTGCTTTTTAAAATTTTTTTGAAGAAAATTAGCTTTGTAGTCTTTAACAGAACATTTGGGAGTTCGTTCCTGATCTTTTCTTCAAAGGTGTACAGTTTGATTTTGACCAGAATGATCAGATAATAATAGTAAAAGTTGTCAACATTTATTTCTCGGTAAGGATTTTATGCTATAGTGTTGATTTTCTATTGATAGCTGACAATCCTTTTTGTCCTTTTTTTATAACTTAAGTATAAAAATAACGTATCCATTTAACTTTTTAGCATTTTACTTATCCCTCCAAATAAAGTAAATTGATTGCTGTAGTCACATTAGTAATACAGTGAAACTACATTTATAGTGTGTTTTGAACATCAAAGATAGAAAATAATTAGATTTTGATCTTTCTTTCCGTAAATTTCAAATTTACAGTCGTATTAACTGCAGACAAAAGAAGAAGAATTTGAATGGTATGCCCATGCTGGGCCTTTCATTAGTTTATAATTGACCAACTGTTATTTGAATGGGTTTATCGGTCGCTAAAAAGTACGAAATTGATTCAGAAAAAAATGTACGTATTAAATATGTTCTATTCATTTCAGCACTCGATATATTCGACTTTCAGGGAATGCTTTCTCTTCCAGAATCCTGATCCTACTTCCTGTTTTCGTTGCGTTCGTTTCAGCTATGCTAGAGTAATTTTTCAATCATTTGTCTGTCTTTTTGCACGTGTTTTCCTTCCCTTTTTTGTTGCAAGTATTTTTTGATTGATTATGGTTTTACAGGTGACCTAAACTCAAAATCCTCACTTTTCTCAAGATTCAGAAAAATCAGAGAAAAGGTAGGGGACGAAGGATAAATTCAATTATATTTCAAAATATTGTAATAAATAGCTTACCATTATAGATTCTGAGAGAAACAGAATCTATGGGCTGAGTCCCCTGCATCCGAAGATACAGGTGGAAAGTAAAATCTCTGCATGAGCGGAAACTAAAGGCCCTAAAGGAAAGGGTTCATTAGCATGAACAGACATAGACCGAAGATAATGAGAAATGAAGGAGTTTTCATTTTTCCAGAAACTAGCTGAAAGGACCTCAATTAAAGAAGCAGAGTTAAAAAGGGCTCAAGGATTAGAAAAAAAGCCCTAAAATCATAAGCTTTGACCAAAAACTTCCAAGGTTTCCTGACTAGAAGATTCGTAAGCTAGCTAATAGTCTAACAGATCCAGGTGAAGATGGTATTGACAGAAAGATCACTGACACCCTTCTTAATAGGAATAAAGTGTCTGAGGTTGCCAGAACGAAGAGTACTTGTTTAACCAAGATAAATAGGCATAATCCTGATAGGACACAGAAGAATGGAGTCAGAATCCACTGGAAGGGCTGAAATGACAATGTGTACTGAACCCTTATCTGGCAAATTGTTCTTACCAAGAAAGGAAGGATCAGTAAGCAGAGTAACCGATGACTTGTCTCTAGAGAATCTGAGGCCAGAATCATACACTGAAAAAGCATGCACTTCACTTCTTCTCCTGCCAAAAGCAAGTGCTAGGAGGAAACTTATGTCAACTTTCTTTGCAGGTTCAAAAGCAAAAGAACATAAAGCTGACAAAACTAAACCTAGATTCCAGTTTGGAATCAAGGTTCATTTCCTTGGTCTCTCCGAACTGAAATTACGGATAAAAGTGATAGCTGTCCGAAGTCTGTACCACCAGATAAAGCTATAGTTCTAGAACAAGGTTCACCACCTGATATTCCAAAATTAGAACTGTAGCTTCCCAAATCCTGAGAAGCTGGAATCCAATGTTCTAGTAGATAGAACTGGAGTGGGTTATTGTGAAGATGCCCTGAGGGACCACATCAGCCATGGACTTGATAAAGCTCAGAAGGCAAGAGAAATGGCGAGCTGAGACTTATTGTTGAGATAGTATTGACTGTACCACCTGAATCAGAAACTGTTTTTCGGAGGAAGAACAAGACCAAGAAAAAACAAAGCCCTGAGAAGGAATCAACTCCGACTTCTTCCATGAAATAAGGAAACTGAGTTTCTGGAAAAAATTTAAAACAGTCCCAGTGTGAGTAACAAGAATTACCGGATCGTACTCCTTCAGCAGAGAACATCCTGGTAAGCATGGATCTGAATGGCCTGTGTATGAAGATGAGATAGAGCGGCTGGGAAAAGTATTGATCTGCAGCTAGGCTAACCGGTAGAGCCCTGAACTAATAGACCCTGTTGTCCCACATAAAACGGAGGTACTTCCTGTAGGAAGGGGCTATTGAAAAATATATATATATGGAAGTTTATATGGAAGTAAGCATCCGGTAGGTCCAAAGAAGGAGTCCACATGTCTGGGGGCTCAGAGGCTCGAAAAGATATGTTGTTTTCCATTCTGAAATAGGGAACAATCAGATAAGTGTTGAGAAAGGAAATGTCTATGACCGGTCTCATACCTCCATTTTTCGTGGCGACCAAGGAAACTATGGAGTTAAAACCTGGAGATTAGACCTCAAAGAGGATTTTCCTCTATTGCTGCTTTCTGCAAAAGAGTAGATACCTCCTCTGAAAGAAGAAGAACCTTCTGTGAATCTACCGGAACTGAAAAAGGAACCAGAGTAGCTGAAGGGGAAGTAAAGCACTGACATGAAGACCTTGACCCCATCAATGAATTGACAAAACCCAATGATTTGTGGTTATCTTCTCCCACTGATCTAGAAAGTGGACTAACCTTCCTCCTACTGGAATATAGGAACTGGGAATTCCTCTTCCACGGAAGGTGTCAATATCAAATGAGGGAGCAAGGACCTAGGGACGAGAAACAGACTTCTTACTTCCTCTGGGAGACTTTTGGGTGGTTTAAAACCAGTAGAAGCAGAAGTCGTAGACTTGCGACGAATTAAAGGAATAAACGAAGACGGACAAGCCTGCGTATAGCAGAAACAGTGTGTTTTCCATCATTTACTTTGTCATTAACACCGACATGCTGAGGAGCTTTACTAATCTACTCCTGAACCTTTTCCAAAGGTAGACTAAAATTTTGTCTGTTAAATAAGACTTTAAAAGAGCATCTTTCAAAGACTCTGAAACCTTGGAACTATTCAGAATATCCTGCCTTTCAGTGAAATTAGCAAGTGAGTCCAATATAAGACATTGAGAAGCACCAAGAGCCTTGTAAACTTGGTGTAAAAAGCTTTTAGCTCTGAAATACCTTCTCCCTCCATATCCTACAGGAATTCTCAGATGTAGAGTATAGTGATTGTGACAGACGCAAACCATCAGCAGGTTTACAACTTTTAATTGTAGACATAGTTTTATCACAAGTAGATACTGCCATTCCCAAGGTAAAATTGAAGATAGAGAAATGTTACCTGAAAAACATCTGGGAAGGAAGAAGGACCAAAACCTGAACTCTGCTTATCTAAAGTGCCATCATAAAGATTGATTGATTGATTGAATATTGTTTAACGTCTACTCAGCAATATTTCAGCTATATCAAGACGAGAACAAGTTTGTTGATAAATAATCACTTTGGGGTATGGAAAGAGCCATGGGACGGGAAATTCTGACTGCCACTGGAAAAGTAGGGTGAAATCGTCAAGGGCGGGGAATTTAGCCTTGTAGCCGATCACCTACGGACCACCCCAAAAAGAGCTTGCTACAAGGGTTCTTTAACGTGCAGGAAGCGTGGCATTTCTCCCAACACGTGGACCTGAGTTTACATCCCATCCGAAAGATGGGTTGTGTATTTATTAATCCCGCACAACCACGGAATGGGTCCTATTTCTATATCCCGGGACCCTCGGGGTCAGCCTCCGTTTAGGAGGGGTCACACCCCGCAAGCCGGAGATACTGGGTCCTATTTCTATATCCCGGGGTTCCCTCGGGGTCCTCTGTTAGGATGGCTCATACTCCAAGCTCAGAGGATGCTGCGGGCCTATTCTTCAGCCGGGACCGCGCACGGCGTCCATCATAAAGAATACTTGTAATAGTGAGTAGCGCTGAAGACGTATGGTTGGACTCCGTAAAGAGAGAGTAAGAAGGTATAGTCTCTTGATCTTGACCACAGTAAGTCTCAAAAGAAGAGGAACCTCTTTTCGAACAAGTATGACTTTTAAGAAGCCGAACCAGGATCAGTTTCTACTGTAGAATAGACGGGTTTACAATTGGTGAATTTTCCCTGAAATTTTTGACGTCACAATATGGATATTTAGACGTCATAATGTTACGTGACACAATTTACACCGATTGAACCCAGGTCAATCGGAGCAATTCATTCATAAACAGAAATTGGAAATACCGGTAGGTCTATTATAACCACCCTCTTCTGTGAGATTAACAAAGGAGACAGACTTCCTGCTTGCTCAGGTAGGTCATCGTCAATTATCTGAGGTTCTTGACTGCTTGGAGCAAGAGACAAAATATCTTCATCTGAGTTATCCTCTTCCATACTGGCAGGAGCGGAAGGGAAAACAGTTACAGAACAAACAGCTTCCAAAGAAGCATAACTGACCGAATGGTTAGAAGTGAAAACACGACTAACAGGTGGAAGAGGAGCTGTACTGGCAGGAATAGCACTAGAGACTGCACTAATCATAGGGTTAGTAGAAACATAAAACTAGTGTTATTCTTGGCCACTGAACCCTCTAAAACATAGAGGGAACTAAACTCCGTCTCAACAGATTCTGTTAATTTAGAAAATAAATGCTTAACTAAGGCTACATAATCTGCTTGACTTACATGACCAGCTACCTGATTAGGACCTCAAGCTGCAGCTGATGGGATAGGACCACCAGGAAACTGCCGGTGAAAACCAAACGGAGGGATTTCCAAAGAATGGAGGGAATGAAGACATCCGAGGTCTGGTCCAAATAACTAAATACCGATTCGGAAGTTACTGTGAATTTACTTTCTGCATATGCGAATTTCGACAACTAATGTCTCTTTAGTGCAGATAAAATCTAAATGTTTGGAAGACCAGAAACTCAAAGATGTTTAAAAAAAAACTGATAGAGAGCAAATAACCAATATGATCTAAATGTAAAGCCAAAATCAGCTAAGGACAGAGCTTTGCATAAGGGAGATACTCCCAAAACTGAGAATTGGAACTCACCACTGGAGCACAAGAAGTAAGACGATTAACACCCATGGCCAAACCAGGAACTGAATTGAAGGAACATGAAGAGTTTAGAGGCCTGAAGGCCACAGTAGAAGTATAATACACACTGTAGGAATAGCCCGCGCAGTGTTCCCCTCAGAACTGAAGTCCTGAATGGGAACTGCTAGGCTGGAGCCTGTGACAGAAGTTCCAGGAGTAGTACCAGCCAAGCTAGTGATAACTGAGACAGTGTTACTACTCACTACTGGATTGGGAACTGAACTGCCCCCCCCCCCCCAAAAAAGATCTGACCTAGTGATAGAAATGAAAGGGATGTCATGTTTGTAGTGAAAATCCACGACTTACCTATTTCAAGTTCTATTTTCAATTCTTAAAATTTCAACACAATTAGATGACAAAAATGCGAAAATACATAAAAAAAAACACTTCAAAACAAATAAATAGTGTAAAATACCATACAATATTAACTATGCTAGCTAGATAGTAAAAAAAACTAAATCGGTTTTATCTGTATCTTTGGCACATAATATTCGGGATGCATTCAGCTAAAACATGAGGATTTGGGGTTCAGGACACCTGTCGTCCGGTCTTTTCTGTAAATACTTCTGATTGGCTACCTGTATGCATTTCGATTACTCTCAGAATTTATGATGGTAAGCTATTTATTGCCATACATTTTAAAATATATATAAAATGCATTCGCACGTAGTGGTTCATTAGGGGGAACATGCAGCCAGTGTATGTATTTCTCTGAGAATGATATATGTCTTACCGGCGGAGCAAGCCTCTGAAAAATGGGGTTCAAAAAGGGTTTAAAACATACAATGCATTACAGGAGATTTTTTTTGTCTGAATTATGCACAAAATTTGAAAATGTTTCCAGGACATTTGGGGTCCAAAGTCAAATCACTGTTAGGGGCCGTCTTGAACTTTTGTGGTTTAAGCAAAGCTTATTATTGAAGGCCTCGATGACTTCAAGATGAAGAAGTACAATAAAAGCGTTGTTCAATTGCTTGCATGGTTTTACTATGTATTTATAGAACTTTGTCTCATTTGCATTTATTCCATATCCTTGTCAAAAAAGTACACCCGCACTTCAGAAGTGGCCTAGAGTGAAAACAATCCTATACTTAGGTGCACCAAACGTTTAAACTATGATAGACGGTATAAAACAATATTTATCACAATTGTGAGTCAAGTTCTGATATTTGACAATAACACAACAATTCATTTTGATTTATCTGCATAACACTTAAACACCTGAACCTTTGTTTAGTATTGATTAAGTCTATAAAGTGCAAATTCGCTGAGATTTACATTATCTCGAACCACATGCGTCTTAATCATTCATCTTGCAGTTTAAGAAATGCATCTCTCGTGCATGTACTTTTGTCTTGTGTCTTCATTTAAATTTGTCATGTAATCACTGTTTATAAAAAATAGCACACATAGCATTAAAATGCTTATTTGACGTAATTAATCAAGAGCAAGATATAGAGCCATAGGCAGATCATCCTCCAAAGTCAGGCGTTCGAATCCACGTACGTTCCCTCTAACGTTACGTGGACTCAGAACATCTGACTTGGGATGATGTATGCAGATTTACTGGATTTCTACAAGTGTAGCAGGAAGAATAAAAACGAGTCAATCAGTTGCTTGTACTTAGAATGAACACATCTATCGTCTTCATACCCACGATTTGACATCATGTCCTGCTGAAATTCCAATTATTAGACCATGAAGGCATTAGATAATTTATAGACCTTGTAGGAAATTTGTGGAAAAGTTGCCGCAGCTACTCAGTGGGGGGTGTGACCCGATTTTTTTTTTTAAAGAAAAATTGCCTTTAAGGGCTATAAAAAATATTTTCAAGGTTTTCTAGTTGCATGTGTCAAAAAAATATTTCAACGTTTTTGCAGCTAGCGCATATTGCAAATTTGTCCCGCACACTGTTCTGTGGTATGTGCACTCTGTACCATGATTTACTATACGGAAATTCTGGAATTTATTAGTCTATGTATTGCTTTGATCCCAAGGGGTGTAATTTTGCAATAAAGATTATTATTTTTGTATAAAACTAAAATGATAAAATTTATATTTTCCAGAAAGAAGGAACTCCCTGTTTCTATTTTTTAGATGCAATTTAGAATACTTTGAATATTTCCAAACATAGGCGCTGACTCCAAAACCGATATTATGAGAAACTGTTATTTAAAACTAAGTACAAAGTGCGTCCTATGTGATGCTCTGTCTTTGGATGAACAAATTCTATTGCATTTGTGCCATTTGTTCTGTATAAACTTTTTTTTATATTTTTCTGTTTATGGTAACTTTGATCTTCAATGGCGAGAATCAATTCTGCAGAAAACTAATTTAACAGGTTATGTATATGTACATACAATCTCAATAATTAAAGCGTTGCTCCATTGCTTGGTTCTTCCATGTATTGGTATCTACACTTTGTTACATTTACTCCATATCCAATTGTTGTTTATTCAAGTAAATATGGTAATTATAAATGTCTTTAAGTTCTTTGGAAACGCCGAAAACTATGCATGCATTGCAAATTAAACTTGATATTTGAATATAGGATTAGAATTTTAATCACACTTTTGCGTTTTAATGAATTGCCTGTACAATGAGAGAAGTAGACACAATCGTCATTTACTATTTTTTCAGCTCCCCAATGTTTCATGACTTGTTGCAGTTACTGAGTTTTACATATTTGTGTATTGATGACATTTAATAAGCTTTTTAATTAATATCATGTTTATTTCATATTGATTGACATTCCCTATAGATTTTGATCAATCTCTTTATACAATTTAGATCTTTCCATTTGGCATTATAACATGAATTTTCCATCTGTCCAGGGACATACTAAATAGCTATATACAATGTGCTGACACTGACAATATATTTGAATAGCCTGCTGCATTTTCTATGTAATTCAAAATGTACTGAAGTTGGTAATAAACCCATTAAAGCAGAATATTTTACATTTGTTATTTGTGTAAAAAGGCGACACTTTCAACAATATATCTAAAATTTCTCATATTGCATGTTATATGTACATGTAATTCAAGAAGACGATACTTTCAACATTATAACTTTATCACAGAAGAGAAATATTTTAAACAGTTTTCTGTCTTGCAACGTTTATTTTATTTTTTCATTTATTTATTTTTATTTTTTTTTATTTGCTTCGTTCTTTTTATTTGTTTTGTAGTTATAGTTGCTGTTTTCCTTTCGTCATGTATGGGACCTTGGAGTTTCGAAAATTTTCCATTCTGTTTGTTGGTATGGAATAGGGTCTGTTAGGATCGTCATTTAACACGGAAATTCACAATAAAATTGCAATTCAAAATCTTTTCCCGCCAAATGTTTATTCGTTCAAATTTTGGTTAAAAATGTCACATATTTTGTTAATTCCTGAAACTATTTATGTAGCCGGAGGTTTCAACATTCATCTAGATCTACAGACCCTATTTTTTTACCGATGCATAATTTATACCTTAATTTTGACATTTTCTACACAGCGGGTGTCTTATAAGAAGCAGGAGATGCTTACTCTTCTGGTGGGCCTGATCTACCTAAGGCTTTAATTTGGGTCCATGCTGTTCATCTGTGTGTGTAAGTGTGTGTTTCCGTTTTTCTTTTATGTCCCGTACTTATTTGTGTTTTAGATGTTGCCATTGTCTTTATATAATCCTTTTTAGACTGACGGTTCTGTTCTTACTTACTTTAATACAAAGAATTCATTAAACGTTCCTCGGACAGCGAAGTTTGTACCTACCTTAAGGGACGACTATTTGATTTTCAGGGGCGATTTTGTCTAGAAAAAAATAGTTATTTTCATGAAAATTTCGAACAAATTACTTTATTTTGACCAAATGTCACATCAAATTATTTATTTAGGCTACATTTGCAACAAATAATATTCGTCAAATCATCACTAAATTATTTATTTTCCATAAAAAGATAAAGGAAACATTTGTTAAAGTCAAACTAGTATTGAAATTAAAAAACGAAAATAAGATGTATACCTGAAAAGCTAGCTAACATTCTGTTTTATTATTACAATTCCACATCTGTTACCAATCATGGAATAAACATACACTTCCCTTAATGTTTTTAATCTAATACGAGCATAAGTGATCTGATAAGTGTTTTATGGCATTGCAAAAAGTCCGACATTATCCTTTTATGATGCAAGATAAGATGATATGGCCATTTATGTAGAGGTTTGTAATTTCTAAAATGATCTCGAGATATGAATCATCAGATTCATTGCTGTGTAAAATTGATAAATAAAAGCTAAATAGCATTTTCTCGAGATTAGAATCTATCAAAAGGCATAACAATATGGCAAATCAGGTAAGCACTAGGAGGGTAACTTTTCAAAATATCGGCATAAACTAAATCATCTCTTACTAAAAAAGTCTTGAGTTTGATTTTTCTTCCGTAGTGCGACAGTGTTCTACCAGCAGACTAGGCTACATGAGCTAGCCGGCAGTTTAGCGGCAAGCACCCCATTGACCAATCCTTACGTATTGGCCTTTTCTCTCTTTCATGGAGTAAGTAGTCTAACTGTATTGGGTTTTATTCGTATGGTTTTTATACTATAGGGAAACGGGACAGATAAAGGGGAGGTTTGGGTACCCAAAACCGGTTTAACCCTGCGGCTGGCTTTTGCTATTACCGGTACGAAGTCCGGCCGTCCCGAGTTCCTATCGTTGTATACGTTTGTTTGTTTTTATTTTTTTGTTTTTTTTTTGTTTTTTTTTGTTTTGGTCTCATTCGTGTTTTTCCTTTGAAGTTCCTGACAGATTGTGGCATGTAATTATATGTTTCAGCCATTGTAGGCGTTTCCTGTTATTCATTTTTTTACATTGAGACTAACTTTTTATCTTTAAGGATGCAATCAAAACAGGAAAAAGTTGTATACCACAGCTCGACCAAATGTTTGTAAATGATATCTCTTTTAAACATTTAACATTGTGGAGATGGTAGTCATTCTGTTGCAAAAACATGACATTCAAAACTAAGGCACTTTAAACAGTGTAAACTTCTATAAAAAACAGAGAGTGACATTAGGTGCAATGGAAGTGTAAGTAAGTCCTGCTCTATATATAGTACCTATCACACTGTCATTGAGTATTTAAGTTAAAATTGGCAACGAAGAATCCGTGCAGACGTGAAATCTAGCTTAAAAAGACACTTCATGACATCCAATGATATCGGGTGAAATACAATTTTTTGAAGGACGGAAATAACATCGACTGAACAATTCTACAATTCAGCAGCTTACTAGACAGTGTTTTTGTTCTATTTCAAATACTCGAAAATAACGAATCAAGTGTGAAATTTACACTCAATAAGCTGGATAGGTGGGTATATTGCTGCTAAGAAAGAAAAAGTTAAGAACTGGGAAGTTAAAATCATAATATTTGTCATATAGAAAAAAATTCAATCGTCCATCTTGTCAATGTTCAATGCGAAGCTGAAGCAGGTGTCCCAGTAGCTCGTTTATTTCAAGCTCATTTGGAGGATCTGATGTAAATAAGTAACGAAATACCGACGTTATTCTGTATAACGTTATTAGACAACTAATATCTCTTCAGTGCATATAATAGTAAAACCATTGGGAGGACATGAATACTATGGTCCTCACGCCTATCTGGATATTGCCTTAATTTTGGATTATTTAAAGAAATTACATTATCTATCTAGCTAAAAATGACTTTAAAACACTTAGATAAATTGAGTTATCCTCCTTTATAACTTGCCTAGTTCGACTGAAGATGGCCTACTGTTAGTGCCTCTCGAAGTCCTTATTTTTGTTGCATAATGCAGCTTCTATATGTAACAATATTTTGGATAAAAAGTTATGACATCTTGATTAGGTCATTTCCAGTGTTTTTATTGTTTGACTCGGTATGGTTCTTAGCAAAGTATGTTATGTCTTTTCCTACTACTAAAAGGAGTGTATCTTGTGTTCTCCATTTCTTCAACATTCAGATTACAAATTACTGTTTGCAGATTAATGTTTGGAAGAGTTGTATATAAATAGTAGATGTCAAAAGTTTGAAGGCCATTTTGGCAAGAGTTAAGACTGGTTGAAGATAGCTGTTCAGAAAGATATTTGGATTTTTTTTATTCCACAACTTCACGCCACTCGTTGTGTATGTCTTATCGTAGTATCTTTTCATGCGATTTCTAACTGCAATAGATCAGTAGTAAGAAACTCATAAAGGGGTTTAATGGTGCATATGGACGATCCCCACTGTTTGTATGGATTCTACTTGGGACCCAGTAGATGTAAAGAAGGTGATTGTTTTCATCATCCACTTAGAAACCAAAGGATGATAACAAAGAAGTGTGATTTTTCACAATCTCGTACCTCGATTTTGAAGTTGATGTTATTGTTTTCTTCATATTCTAGTACATCACTGCTGGTGGACTGCTAGTCCCCGAGGGTATTTACCAGCCCAGTAGTCAGTACTTCGGTGCTGACCGGAAAGCCGATTCTATTTTAAACCTCACAATATCTAAATTTTTGTAAATTTTGTTTAAAACTAAGGATTAACTTCTTCATGCAAAGCTCTAACCTTAGCTGATTTTGGCTTTACATTTATATCATATTGGCTATTTGTTCTCTATCAGTTTTTAAACATCTTTGAGTTTCTGGTCTTCCGAACGTTTAAATTTTATCTGCACTGAAGAGACATAAGTTGTCAAAATGCATATGCAGAAAGTAAATTCACAGTAACTTCGGTATTTAGTTATTTGTTATCACTGGTCGATGCCACTGCTGGTGGACTGCTTGTCCCCGAGGGTATTCACCAGCCCAGTAGCCAGTGCTTCGGTGCTGACCCGAAAGCCGGTTTTATTTGGAACCTCACAATATCTAAATTTTTGTAAATTTTGTTTAAAACTAAGGAGTACCTCCTTAATGCAAAGCTCTTTCCTTAGCTGATTTTGGCTTTGCATTTAGATCATTTTGGTTATTTGTTCTCTATCAGTTTTTAAACAACTTTGAGTTTCTGGTCTTCCAAACATTTAGATTAAGTTGTCGAAATGCGCATATGCAGAAAGTAACATTCACAGTAATTTCGGTATTTAGTTATTTGAATAGATGCTGTCTCCACTTTTAATTCTTCCGAAAATATCCTGCAGATATTGATCTCTTTCATTTTGACTTCCGAAGTTTATGACATAATGTAGATGTGCACCTCCTATTTTAGAATTTGATTTGGTTGATTTTTTTTATTTCTGGAATCAAATGGGGCTGTGGGGGTGTTTATTAGTGAGCTTTGCTCAGTTTTTCTAGTTTTACCTAAATTGGAGTATTCTTTCTGCTAGTGCTTTATTTTCTGTTACCTTAATGTGCATGCAGTTCATTTATTTGTTTTAAGCTATTTCTCTTTTATTGATATTTTTCATACATTTTCTGAATTATCACTCCACCTTGTTGATACTTGATAAACCTAATGTTAGTGCACTATATCATAATGAAAATATTCTATGAGATAGAAACCAATCTTCATGGGAAAGATAATACAATTTAACCTCAAAAAGAATGCACTCTGCATATGTAGAAAATATCTAGAATATCCTATGTATGATTATTATTCATTGTTTTATTGATTCATTAATTACTAATCTGGCTTGAAAATTTGGACACTATAGGGGATTCATCGTTTAGTTATTTCTTCTCTATCAGTTTTTTAACATCTTTGAGTGAATGGTCCTCCAAACGTTCAGATTTTATCTGCATTGAAGAGACATAAGTTGTCGAAATGGCTATATGCAGAAACTATAATTTACAGTAACTTAGGTATTCTGTTAGTATGTAACCCTGCACCTAGCTGGGTCTTTGGATCAATTTTTGTACCTTATTCATGTTCTTTAATAATTTGTCCCCAGACCGAACTGATAAGAAATGGTTTGGCGAAATGCTAAGATTGTGCTTTTATTGAAGTTCACGTTAAAGACTACTCGAAATATTGCTGCATTAAATCTTTCAACATTTACTTCCCAATACTAGTATTAAGAAGTAAGTAAAAGTAATCTATATTGAATGTGTGACAAATGTCACAACTGCTATGTTATTTCGCATTTAGTTCACATGTGTATATGCATCATGAAGAGGATAGTTAAAATCATTACTTTTGTATATCCTTGTTTCGGCTTCCAACAAAGATCCTATCTAGGGTTCTATACGAATAAAATATGCTTAATATGAATGCTTTACTTTCGTCATATCATAACAGGTATAACCGGTAGTTGGAATGAACTTTATCAATCTTTATGGCATGGTATTGGTTTCAAAAATTTAAATATTTTTCATTTGAATGCAATATTATTTATTCAAATGGTATATTTTTTCATTTAAATGCAATATTTTTATATTCAGTTGGTATATTTAAAATGTAATAATAAATTTCAATTTCCAATTTTATGAATGAATTGCCCCGATTAATCTGGGGTCAATCGGAGTAAATTGCGTCACGTAACATTGTGACGTCCGAAAATTTATATTGTGACGCCAAAATTTTCCGGGAAAATTCACCAGTTGGAAAATCGTCTATTGCATTATGGGAAATTGTTTCACGTCACGGCTGGACCTTTCTAGGGGCTTCGCAAAATTATACCAATTGAATAAAAAAATATTGCATTTAAATGAAAAATTATACCAATTGAATAAAAATATATTGCATTTAAATGAAAAAATATAGCATTTGAATAAATAATATTGCATTCAAATGAAGAAATATAACAGTTGAATTAAAAATATTGTATTTAATGAATAATAATTATATCATTTGAATAAAAAAATATTGCATTTGAATAAAAAATATACCAATTGAATAAAAAAATATTGAATTTGTCCTAGTACACATGGAATGAAACGCCATTTTATGCCGCTAGTTGGTCTGTGACGTAGTAAAAACTGATGTAAAACTTTCTATGACGTTATCGAGAGTACCGTCAATTTTTTATGACGTTACTCATAAGTATATAATATGACAATAGGAACAACCTATGGAAGGGCGTCAAGAGGAAAGTCACACTTCATAAATTCGGGAAGGTCACAATTAATTTGAAAATGTCTTATTTCATAAGTTCAGGAATGTCACTATTAATAGACCATTTGCCAGTTCTGCAATCAACAGAATGAATTTAGCAGAACCCAAAAGTGAGGTAACTTTTTGAAAAATCTCAAGGGGACAGAATGGTTCCCTGCTTGTGAAAACCAACCAAAACATAAAGTATTTTCAATCAAAAGTTAGGAAAATTTAACCTTTACCAGATGTTTAGTCAGCAACATAATTCAAAACCCAATCCCAAATATCGCTTATCATGCGTTCAAGTGCTACTTGTTTCACGTAATAAAAATAAAAAACTGTACTAATTTGAACTGTCTTCTCAGTGACTAAGAAAGTATTAAAAATTCGAAAATATCCTTACTAAGTGCAGAATATCGTAAATATTGTGTAGGGAATTGCTTTGTCCATACTGGCTAAGCACAAAGTCCGTACCTTAAAACAAATGTACATGTTTAATGTTTGTTTGTCCGGTGTAGGAGTAACTTCCCTTTGAAGGTTTGACCAAAAATTACAAAATTTGACTAGAACTAACAAGAACTTTAGTAACTGGCAAATCATCTATTCTGTAAATGTTGCATTTCATAAGTTCAGGATCGTCATACTTAATTTTGTAAAACCTTCAATGACCCCTTATGTCGTTTGCTACATGAAATCCCATTGGTCATTTTTGGATACGAAGATAAAGCTATCTAAATTTTAATATCAATACATGGGTTGCACATCTTTTCCAATCCGGATTTGACTCGTCATTTAGACGAGGTCCTCTGGGGTCAACCGGAGGAAAAATGACATCATCCAACGTTGGAGCAAGGGACTGATATTTTCTACCAACGAATCTTGCGTTGTTATTCATTATATTGGTAAAAACTCGTTTTCAACTAACAAAGGAATCCACGAGGAACATTTCCAACCCACAAAAAACGAAACTTGAATGGAAATGAAGAAATTACTATCTTCGTCTATCAGCGTCTTGGAACCAGTTTTGTACCAGATTACTCCTTGTTTTGCTAAAATAATGAGCGATCCCGCAAATGCGCAATCGGTGTATACAGTAGGTTGTATTCAAAAAGTTTTACAGTGAAAAATATTGCTTTTTTATCTACTTAATATTTTTATCTGCATACCTTCTCAACTATCTGCTAAAACAAAATTAGTTGCAGTATACATCTGTAACCGGAGAGCATGAATCTCCTTACAAAATTGACTAATGTCACCTCCGGGGATCGAACCCGGGACCTCTAGCACTTCAGCCAGCCACCTAACCGAATGAGCTAAAGAAATATTCCGTTAGCTCAGTCGATTTTTACTGGCTATATATCTACTACCTACTACAACGCAGGTAGGCTGTCCTGTCACACATCATACGAAACAACAGAAAAACCAGGCAGATTTTCTTGATCAGTGTATCAAGTCCTATCATTAAAAACAACCTCTCTATATATAGAAGGGCTTGACGCCCTTTATTATTTTTACCACGGGATTGGATACAAAGTGTTTGAAGGCCGTCATATTAAAATTCATATTTTTCTATTTTTCTCTAGGCTTGTTCCGGTATTTGCTTGTCCATATATTTCAATATAATGAGTAAACCCGTGTAGATTAAGTTGTTATTAGAACTTGGAGTTTTTGGTGGTATGATGCATTCATCGGGTTCAAATATGAAAAAGAAAGGAAATGGAGTAAATGTCAAGGAGACAACATCCCATATCCCGGTTAAAACGACCAAAAACAAAGCATATAGGGGTCACCGTACGGTCTTCAAAATATGTATGAAAAATTGGTTTAGTAAATTTAGGGGTACTTATTATTTCCCTACAGTTTGTATGCTATGTCGTGGCAACTAGTCTCAGAAAAATTTCTCATAGGTATTTCAAGTAGTGTCATAGCATATTTAAAATATGACAAAGAAAGGAAATGGCCCCAAAAAGGTAAAAAGTGAAAAAATCAATGGAAACAAACCACATCCAATAACCCAAATATCAAGAAACTAAAATTTCATTAGAAGACACGGACAAGCCAGTCACCAACATGACAGGCGCAAAAATTGCGGTGGGGTTAAACTCGTTTTCTTGGATCCAAACCCTCCCC
>MJUU01073989.1:3970-44386 GCA_002080025.1 Modiolus philippinarum
TTGGAAAAAAGGTATGATACAGGGCTAGCCATGCGATAAAGGGTGTGTGATAAAGGGTTAGCCATGCGATAAAGGGTATGCGATAAAGGATATGACGTCATAGTGTGAATACGGAATTAGTGTCATGCACTGTATCACATATTCAAAACGTCTGTATTTATTATTAAGCATATGATAAAGTGTGATAATGATCTGGAGATTAAGATGTAAAGACATCTTAATCTCCAGATCATTATCACACTGTAACAGCATTTAAACTTTCCACTTCTCCACACTTTACAATACTATTCCTCATGAACAACTAAAATCTGGGCTGAATGGTTTGAGATTAAGATGTCAAGTAGATCTTTGTAGCTTTTCAAAATCCACATTTCATTTACACCGCTTCTTGAAAAAGGAAGTATCACAGTATTTTTGAAGGTCCTCTTTAACAGCTGTCAAGATGGAGGTTAGCAATTTAGATATAGGTTTTGTAGAGCATTTGGCAGATCCTGCGATGTATCGTTCTTGAAAACAACAAATACCGAAGTTGCATAATAAACGGTAAATTTCGTTACACAGTACCAAGGACATCAACTGAGTGCCATCCACGAAATGCAGCCTCAGTATTTTTAAGCGGTTATAATTTTAATATAAACAGTAAATTTATAGGAGAAGCAAGCTAATTTTTCATATCAGACAAGTCAAACTATTTAATTGGTGAATACCCTTGGGGACCTCTGGTCCACCAGCAGTGGCATCGATCCAATGGATTCAAAATCAATAAATATCAGGTTATACAAACAAACATTATTTAAACTGTACATATAAGTGCTTTGCATCAAAATAGAGATAACCATAATGTATTTGAATCTTTTGGCTAAATCTTAGAAGGGCGTAACATAATTACAAAACAGAATTCGCCAGAGCCAAATCCCATGAAGCAAAAGGCAGGTGGAAACCATCGGACAAAAATTCACCCGAAATGGTCCTGACTTTGTACAGGCATTTAACAAAATGTGGGCGAGACCGGTTTTACGGCGCTCCTTACCTCCCCTTCCATTAGATTTTATTATTAAGGGTAGGTTTTTCAACTGTCATTTTTTTTTGGACTTTTCAAAATATAATGTCTTTAAATCAAAATTTTAAACTTTTAAAAATAACATAGTTCATAGTTCGATTCGAACCAGAGTAATCTCATTTACTAGATTGTTGCTTTTTTCATTGACAAGACTTTTGCCTCACCTATTATAACACGAACTCGTTGGATTAATCATGTTAAAAATCATAAAGGATATATTTTATTATTATAGTATGGGATATTTATTTCTTGAGATAATAAACACGGAATAGTTTTTAGAATGTGTATTGGATTTCCTTAACTTAATATAGTCACTGGCCTCCAGTCGTTGGGGTAATCTTATACAGAGACACCGTGACCTCGTATGATAACTATTACATATCCTAAAATAAAAAAATTGTTATCTCCTAATCTGAGTCTGCATGCCATTATCAAATTCATCTTTTTTCAACCCAAAGGAAACATATAAAAGTGAGAACCTAATTGTCAGCCTAACGAATAGACAATTTTGCAACAGAAAACCAGATTCAAAGACATAACATGGGTAAGGCATTGGTAAGGCACAGAAAAATGAAGACACAACTTTACGACAAGCGAGATAATTTAGACTTTCCAATAGTGGACTTCAGTTTTGGGCGGCAATATTCTAACATCTCCGGCATATGGTGTAAAAATTTCACAACTTATTTGTTGTTGTCGTGCCCGCAGATTGTACAGCGATTTGTCAAGAGAGAAAACACTATTTAACAAAACCTTATACATCAAGATTTTGTTCAATCACTGTTGTTATGTTCACTACAGAAGTTTTTCAGTCGTTACCTTGATTTAACAGACCATTACAATGCGTCCGTTTCACAGATAAGAATAGATTCGACCAAATATCTTTCGCTGATTCAAAGTTTATTACCAGGCCAGACTGCGAAACACCGACTGTGACAAATCCGGACTTTTCACTGGCAGTGTGACAGGTTCCACGCGTAGTTGTTATCATACTTACCCTTCCGGAGCATCTGATGATACCTCAAGTTTTTGTAGGGGTTTGCACTGCCTGTAACTCAGTTTTTTTTTTTTGAGTTCTTGTTCATTTTTATTGATTTGTGTTTGTCTGTCATGCTTTCTCAATTCATTTTGGATATGAATTGCCTTGTTTTTTTTTATTTTGCGATTTTTTCCTTTCCTTATTTTCACTTCGGTTATCAGTACAGAAGTTTTACTGTTGTCGACAAGATTTGACAGACCGTTGCAATGTTTCTATTTCATAGATTAGAATAAATATCTTTGGATAAATCCAAAGTTTATTACTTGACTAAAAACACATACTGTGACACAATCGGACTTTTCACCGACAGTGTGACGGGTGCCACGCTTTGAGCAGATGATGCATACCCTTCCGGAGCACCTGATGATACCCCAATTTTTCTGTACATATTTTGGATTTTTACTTTCCATATTATTTGATTCTAATGCTGCTAATGAGATGTTACTCCTTGAAACACGTGAACAGCATAACAAAATTTTACGGTTCATGATGCAACTTTGGTATTTTTTTAATTTTTTTTGTTGGTGTTCACACTGCTAGTGCAGTTTCCGGTTTTGAATTTTGGAATTCCCTCTTTCTTTATTTTTGCTTCGGCATTCGATTGTGGGCGTATTTGCTTCGTTATTCGTTTTCCAATGTACGTACAAAGATGAACAACACGAAACAACCATTTTAAAACAGTAATTCATAACATCAATGAATAATTATATAAATATATACAACATCAGCACACAAAGATTTCAACTGATGAATAAATATAACAATATTCCATTTTGGTTTTATAGTCTAATAATTGAAATCATATTGAGTACTAGTGTCAAGTAAATTACAATTACAGTAGATTTAAAAAATCTTTGGACATGTTTCAAAGGAGTTTTTGATTAGATTAGGAATTTGAATAAAAAATATAAAAATACCAAAGTTGTAAAAATGAACAGTAAATTTAGTTATGCTGTACACGTAATTCAAGGACTAACCTCTCATCAGCAGCATTAAAATCCAATAATATGGAAAGCCATAATAAAAAATTTGCAAACAAAGAAGTACTCATTACCAAAAATTTCGAAATAGGAAGCCAAATCCAGTACTAAGGACATCCACCGAATGCCATACATGGAATGAAGCCGTAGTAACAAACAACGGCAGTAGAATACCGAAGGAACAAAGGGGTGATATTCACAAAAATCAAAGTCCAAAGACAGGGCAAAAACGAGAACACAGAAAACAATGACGTTAGACACAAAAACAATGACGCCAGACAGACACAAAGCACAGAACCAGAAACCACAACATTCAGAACAAAGGCACTCACAGTGTGAACTCCAGTGAAACTAAGAGTGACATCAGGTGCTCCGGAAGGGTAAGCATGTCCTGCTCTGTTAACAGCACCCGTCACACTGTGAGTGATTCAATCCGGGAAAATGTCAAAGTCGGTAGTCAAATCCGGGAAGACGTGAATCTAGCTAAAAATGTCCACTTTCATTTGGGATACTGACACGTCATATCTTTCAATGATGCTATGGTGACGGCCATAGAATTTCTTGAGGGATGAAATTAACAAAGGTTGAACAAATCCCTGACTAAGCAGCTTTAGGGACAGTGTTTTTGCTCTGTTCAAAAAATCACTGTACAAACTACAAGCTCGACAGTAACGAATCAACTGTGAAATGTACACTCCATAGGCTGGAGAGGTAGGTATATTGCTGCTAAGAAAGGGAAAGTTCACAATGGGGAAATTAAAATCATCACGCTTGTCATATAGCTTAGATTTCAAACGTCCATCTTCGTCAATATACAATAAAAGATCTAAGTACGAAGCTGAAGTAGGTGTTTCAGTTGTTTCTTTAATTTCAAGCTCATTTGGATAGATCTGATGTAAATAATCCTTAAATTTAGGATTATTAAGAGAAAGCACATCGTCTATGTAGCGGAAGCTGAAATTAAAGGACTGGGCTAAATGTTTTTGTTTTCTTTGAATAAGCCCTTGTAAAAACTTGGCCTCGTACGAGTAGAGGAAAAGGTCAGCTAAAAGCGGCGCACAGTTTGTTCCCATAGGAATCCCTATTGTCTGTTGGAAAACACGACCTCCAAATTCGACAAAAATATTGTCGATCAAAAATTCTAACATTTTGATTACGTCAGTCTCGGTGTACTTCTTATTTGAATCGGTGTGGTTCTTAACAAAATATGTCTTATCTTTCTCTACAACTAAATAGGTGTATCTGCGTTCTCCATTTTTTGTGCAGAAACATTGATGTATTAAATCTGCAATTACTGTTTTCAGTTTATTGTGTGGCAGGGTTGTATGTGACGTTAATAAAAATTCTATAGATGTGTGAAAATTTTCTGAGTTGAATGACGTAGAAAGGTTTATTGATAAACAGCCTTTCTGTTGCAAGGTATAGCAATAAAAAAATAAAAATCTTGTTGATGTTCTAAAGTACATTATATTTGGTGTTGCCGAACTTCTTTTTAAACTTAACTTCGGCTGAAAGGTTTTATTCATAGATGTTTCTCGCGTAAGAACGGTGAACGAAGATATAGGTACATTGTTGTAGGTAGAGAACGAGCCTACTTTATGAAAAATGACTCCGAATCGGAGAAAAAATATACATAGGAAGAAGTGATTAAAATGTTAGATTTTCTGATCGACAATATATTTGTCCAGTTTGGAGGACTTGTTTTGCAACAGACTATCGGAATTCCTATGGGCACAAACTGTGCGTCTCTCCTAGCCGATCTGTTTCTTCACTCTTATGAAGCTGAATTCATCGAACGGCTTCTTCAAAAGAAAGATAAAAATTGGCCCAATCCTTCAAATTTAGCTTCCGTTATATAGATGATATTTTGTCACTAAACAACCCCCGTATTGGTGATTTTTTTCATTTGATCTATCCAAAAGAGCTCAAAATTAAGAATACCACAGACACTTCACATCAGCCTCGTTCCTTGCCTTCACCTTGAAATTGACAACAGATGTAGACTTCAAACTAAGCTGTACGACAAACGCGATGACTTCACCTTTCCAATAGCAAACTTCCCTTTTCTTTGTAACAACATCCCAACAGCGCCGGCATATGGAGTTTACATCTCCCAGCTCATTCACTCAAGAGCCTGTGTTCGATACAATGACTTCCTTGACAGAGCCCTGTTGCTCACAAATAGGCTACTTCAACAAGGGTATGTTACCCAAAACTTGAAGTCATCCTCCAGAAGTTTTAAGGTCGACATCACCATCTTGTGGACCGCTATTGGATATCTGCTTCCCAGATCTTTCCCTCTAAAGCTTAATTGTTGTTTCCTCTACCGATTTGACATGTTCAACACGACGGATGTCTTTAAGAAGCAGGATATGCTAACTATACCGGTGCACCTGATCTCACCCATGGTTTTTTATTGGGTCCGTGTTGTTCATCGTGTGTCTTCATTTTTCTTTTCTGTGCCGTACCCATGTTGTGTCTCTGTTTTTTTTTCTTTTCTTTCTAATGTTGCCATAGTCCTTGGATTGTTCGTTTTGGATTGACGGTTCGCTTCTCACTTACTTCTTTGTTTGAAACTTTTTACCAGACAAAAGCGTTCTCCCTCCAGTTGATTATCATCAATTCCAAGTACCATATAACTAAATACTGAACTTACTGTAAATTTAGTTTCTGCATTTGGTCATTTCGACAACTTGTGCCTCTTCAGTGCAAATAATATGATAACATTTGGATGACTATAAGTTTAAAGATTTAAATGAGAGAGTATCTCCTTCGTGCATAGCTCTGTCCTTAGCTGGATTTTGGCTTTTCTATTTATAGATCTTTTGGATTTCGTCTCAATCAGCTTTACACGTTTTTCGTTTAATTGACTTCAAAATGTTTGGGTTTTATCTGAACTGATGAGACAAAAATTGTCGAAATGCGCATATGCTAAAAATAAATTAAAAGTACTTTCGGTATTTTGTTATTTAAAAACTGATAGAGAGCAGAAAACCAATATGATCAAAATGGAAAGGAACATCACCTTAGGACAGAGCTTTGTATGAGGGAGATACTCGTTACTTTTTTAACAAAATGTACAAAAATTAAGATATTGTAAGTTTCAAACTACATTTTACTGCACAATAAAACTGGTACATAATTGTGTTAGAAATACACAATACCTTTGGGATTGGATTTATTGTATTTATTTAATATGTGTGCTGTCAAAAGGAATTGTCTTGTAGAGCATTAATATGAAAAAGAAAGGAAATGGGGGGAAATGTCAAAGAGACAACATTAAGTAGTCTTTGCTTTTAGAATAAAAGTTTTTGAAAACTCAGTCTACACAAACATGTGACTTTTTTGACAGACATTCCATGAAATTTAGAACATGCATTTGTACAGTCAAGATATTAACAGATTACCTAAGTAACTGTTAATTTATATTCTGCATATGCGCATTTCGACAACTTTTGAAATTTTAAAATTACGAAATTTATAATACTTCAATAAAACCATGAAAGTGTTTTCTTCTTTATCCTTTCTTTACATTGTTCATTTTATTGATTTTTTTCTATCATGCTATCAAAATATAATTAATTCAGAAACAATTCCTACAACTATTCTAGAAGCTGTACATCAATTTTGTATAATATTTCTTTCAATATTTCTTTTTTTTTGTTGTGGAAAACTTTGTTGAAAACTAAGGAGTATCTTTCTCATGCAAAGCTCTGTCCTTAGCATTTAGATGGTATTTGGATATTTGTTCTCTTTAAACATTTTTGAGTTAATGGTCTTCCTAATGTTTTTTTTTATCTGCACTGAAAGGAAATAAGTTGTCGAAATGGCCATATGCAGAAACTAAATTTACAGTATATTCGGTATTGTGTCATTTGGCACAACTCGGTCGATGTCACTGCTGGTTCTCTATAAGTCCATGAAGGTATTCACCAGCCCAGTAATAAGTATTTCGATATTGGCCCAAAAGCAGATTTTACTCGGAAACATGATGTATATATTTTTTGGAAAATTTGTTTAAAACTACCCCTCATGCAAAACTCTGCTCCTGGCTGATTTTAGATTCAACTTACACCATATTTGGTTGTGTTCTCTATCAGTTTTTTAACATTTTTAAGATTATGGTCTTCCAAATATTTAAATTTTAAATGCACTGAAAAGACATAAGCTGTCGAAATGGTCAAATGCAGAAACTAAATTTACAGTAACTTTCGTATTTTGATATCCATTTATTTGAATCCATTTTGAAAAAATGTACATCGGCAAACAAATACCGAAACGAAACTGAGGAAAGAGGGAATTCCTTAATCAAAACACCAAAATCACGACAATGCACATCAAACACAAATTGAGACAGTCTAACGAAGCCAAAAAAAAAGAGTACCTGAAGATACCTCAGTTTTTATAGAGGTGCACACTGTTAGTGTTTTAGTTGTGTGGTGTTCTTGTTCAGTTTTGTTTATTTGTATTGTCTTCATCTTACTGTCTCAATTCGTATTGGATGTGAATTGCCGTGATTTTAGAATCCCTTTTTCCTCGTTCTTACTTCGGTATTCGTTTGCCGATGTATTTGTTTAAGACAGAAAAAAAATTAAATCAGGGTGAACACCAAGGCAGAATTTGCCTTATTTGGCAAAAAAAAAAAAAAAAAAAAAAAAAAAAAAAAAAAAAAAAAAAAACCAGGGTGAACACCAAGGCAGGATTTGTCTTACTTGTTGTGCCTATTACAAATATACAGGATTAATCAATCGAGCAGGGAATATACTGTTAATTCACAAGTAAACTCTAAACCAATTGATAAATATGTGTTGATTTTTATATATTTGAGTTTATTGACATTTAACTTTTCAGTACAAAAAGCCTTATAATGTTAGTGGGAAACCCAAATTGTTTTTCGTTCATGTTTTTCTTTTAATAATTGTGGCAAAACAGAATCTATGCTGATATTTTTTTCTGATCTGTATTGAAGAACATTAAAACAGGATTGGACAACTTATCGTTTGTATCAACAAAACATCATATGGCAACATCTGTGTGTTTTGAATAATATCGTGCAGCGTGATTCTACAACATGTTACAATATCAATTATTTGTTGTTTTTTGGTTTTTTTTAATTTCAGATATGTGTATCTCAACATTGATTGTTTTTTTTCTGTCTGTCAAAATTTTTTGCAGTTGTCTTTTCTCTGATGTAATAGATTATGCACACTGCTTACAAAGTTTGGACCCACTGATTAATTCTTTTTTACCATATTTTTGAAATACGTCTCCTTTGACATTCTGAAAAAGCCCACTTACTTGTCTCCAGGAAGTATAATAACTATGCCCCAATGACATTACGTGTATATAAAAAAACACCACCTGCAAATGCAGGTGGTAAATTCACAGTAACCTCGGTATTTTGTTATTTTCCATCAATAAATTTGCATAACACAAAAGGCAATAATACCGAAGTTGCACAAAAACAGTAAATTTTGTTATGCTGTACACGTGTTTCAAGGAATCACCTCTCTTCAGCAACATTAAAATCAAATGATATGGAAAGCCATAATCAAAAAGTAGTCAAAAAAGAAGTACTCATTATCAAATTAACATCGAAATAGGAGGCCACAATCAAGTACCAAAGACATCTACCGAATGCCTTACAAAAATCATAAGAACAACAAAGACAGTTTGTGGATAATAAATACCTTTTTTCTTTGGCATCAGATAATGCAAATAAAAACATTAGATGCAATGGTGATTTCAAGATGAATAACAACGATAAAAGCGTTGTTCCTTTGATTGGTTACACTATGTACTTGTTAAGATTTCGTCTCCTGTGCATTTACTCCATGTCTTTTCATTGTTTTTAAGTTAATAAGGGTAATGAAAAAGAAATTACTAAACGGAATTGCCAACAGCCGAAAAGAAAAGGTAGGTGTAAAACCAAAGGTCCCGACTCGGAAAGAAATGGTTGGTCAAACTAGTTTTATGTTGCGCCACACCGCCCCATGCATTGTGGCAGTGTCCGATAACAGCTCACCAGCAATTGCTAGTGAAAGGTCGTAGGACAGTGAAATGTTCAATCCAGAGTTAAGTAAAATGGAGGTATGAAAGATTTCTTGGGTGGCTGATTGGTAAATGTTACTGTGTTCCTTTGGTATTCTTTTCTGCCGCTGTTTCTAGCTCTAAGACAAAACCAATTAAAAACATAGCAGATGTTGACTGAAACATGAATTGTGAAGATGATCAAACTAAAAATTCGCTATGTTCATCCGACATATTAAACCAAATTAAAGTCAATTAAAATGTGAGACTCATTGTTCAGCTAGAGAAAAGATTGTGTATTCCTGGATTGATTTCGTCTATTCCATCTTAGCCATATTTTTTAATCTCACCGTTTAGCAGCACACGAAAACATTAAATTCCACTGATAATTAAAAAAAAAATAAATCGTTATCTAGCCTTGTATAATGTGTGAAAGTCGATGAGCTACAAGTAACACATTATTCACGCTTGAGACATTTATTATATATTAAGTATTACCTTCAAAGGCCAAAAAATCACCTTGAATTATCAAAAGTCACTACTAAATGTTGATCACTGTTAATATTTTCCCGCTTCTTAAAATTTGATGAGACTAATTGATCCAAACTTTTGTGCTCTCGTATCTTACATTCCTCTCAGTTTTAACAATCACTGACCTGCCACTGTTTATGTGCTGTGACCAATTTCGGGGACCATATTTTCTTTGAAAATATTTACAACTGAGTTTTCAGAAACAAAGTTTCTGACAATCATTTTTATTCATATCTTTACAAGCCGAGCACAAAATATCACTTCCTATAGGCAAAGATATACTTCGAAAAATTAAGCCTTTTAAAATGTTCTTGTCCAATATTATAGGTGTCTTTGTTTGAAATATAATGTTGTTTGTAGCAATTGAATGCTGACCTGAAAAATAAGAATTATAAAGATAGTGAAAAAAAAAATGATAAAAGTCATGTAAGCATAACCAACTTTAGATAGAAATTTAAAGCTTTATGGGAACATTGCGCTTAACAGACGACTAACTTCAATCAATCGTTTAATCGTTTGTTTTATCTGTTTAATACCACAAAGTAAAGTATAATCAATAGACAAGAATCTTGCTAAATTTTTGACCAGGAAAGTCATTGATATTATGCTAAAATATTATATTTTGTAATTCTAAAACAAAATTAACATTTTTCTAGGGATTCTGTCCCCTGTACATTTACTCCATATCCTTATTTGTTCTTGGTAAACACTGAACTACAAAATGAATGTAATTACCAGTGTAATTAATAACTTAGATTTTTCGTTTTTTAACTGACGGTTCAGTTCTCGCTTACTTTACAAAGAAAACGGACGACGGGAAATATCTACACTGACCGAAATGTGCATTAACAGACTTCAGGGCCGTCTTGAACTTGCTATGAGGTATGAGCGAAGCTCATTGTTGAAGGCCCCATGGTAACTTTAAGATGAAGAACAACAATAAAAGCGTTGTTCCTTTGCTTGTTTTTTACCATGTATTTGTAGAGACTTTGTCTCATGTGCATTTACTCCATATCCTTTCATTCACTATTCAAAGCACTGAGAACTCCACAAAGATACACACATTAATGAAAGACAACAGGCAAACATGAACAAGACAACAAGAGTAAGTCAGCCGGACTTGGTACCGTCATTAGCAAATGCAAACGGTTCGGATAAATAGAAATTGGGGTACCAAACCTCCCTTTCACCACCCCGTTTCCCTATAGGATTACAACAGTAAATCATATGGAATTTATCATGAAATGAAGCATTCTATGTTTTTGTGAGAATATATTACATATAAATGTAATACCAGATTCAGACCATTTCCGATTTTCTGCTAAAGTTTTTGTCAACATACATTTGAGGTATTGTCTGAAAGAGGAAATTAGAAAAAAAAATAAATATATACACGAAGAAATAAAGTTCTTACCATTCTGGTCAGTAGCCTTTATACCTAAAAACAATAAAACACCTGGTACGAATAATAACCAGTAAAATATCATTTTACCACATTGACAACAAATAACTTTTTATAATTTATAACCCTCAGAAATCAATCTGTAATTTTATTTCGTTAAACATTGATCATAGATATCATGTAGGAATGAAATATCACTTGATATATGTTTGTAAATTGTTTATCAAATAATGTTCTACCTGCCTACGACATATTTACTCATTTATTGTCGAGATCAAACCCTCAATACCGTAAAGAAATATAAATTTCGAAAATGAGTATGCTTCAAATGTTTGAAATCAATAGGTACTAACAAAACATACCGAAGTTACTGTGAATTTAGTTCCTGTATATACGTATTTCTGTCAACTGATGTCTATTTCGTGCAGACCAAACCAAAACAATTAAAATATTTGTAAAAGCTGAAAGAGATCAAAATAACGATAAGGTCTAAATAGAAATAAGTAAATCAGCAAAGGAATTCCAAAGCTATGCTCTAGGAAGATCCTGCTTGATTTTACAAAATTTTCTTTATTTCAGATATTGCGAGAATTCAAATGGAATCCGTTTTCGGGACAGTACCGAAGTATTGGGTACTTGGTTGGGGATTACAGTCCACCAGCAGAGGTATCGGCCCAGTAGTAATAAATAATAAAATAACGAATAGTGTTAATAACAAAAATACCGAACAGAGTGGTCAAGAACCAAAGTCCAAAAAGACAAATCAGGTGGAAAACGGCAAAATTGTCGTCCGCAGTCGTCCTGACTTGGCCAAGCATTTCAAAAGAAAGAATGGATTAACCGGTTTGATGGCTAGCCAAACCTCCCCTTCCTTTGTTGTAGTGTTCTGGTAGCAACCCAACAGCTTTTGAAAGTTCGTAGACATTTCAAAGAAATGATCATCCAAATATTAAGAAAAGAACGAAACTTGAATCAGAGTTCGGACAGAAACATTAAATTTTTCCACTGGTATCTGTTAAAGTACTTTTGTAATGATCGTATGAAACGGAAACGGAATTTTTTGACGCCATAATTAAGAGGCGGTCACAGAGAACCATGTCTAATAGGAAAGTCTGTATAATTTGTGCTAGCTCTCGCGTAAGGAATCAGCTGTGAAACATACACTCCGTAAGCAGGAGAAGTTGGAATATTACTGTCTATGTAAGGGAATTTGATAATTTTGAAATTAATATCTTCCCTTTTTCCTGAAATGACCGTTCTCGTCAAAGTCCAAAAAGATGTAGATCTGGTGGTTTCTGTCGTTTCCTTTATCTCTAGTTCTGGCGGATGTATTAATGGGATCTATTTAGACTAAGATGCATTATTGAAGGAAAGAACATCAAACATTATCAATATATCTATAAACATCATCAATATACCTATAAGTGAGTAAATGAGTCATTAAAAAAAAAAACCTTTTGCCTACTGAAAAACTCACAAATAAACTCCTTCGACCCAGCAATTAGATAGAAGCTGTTAATACCTTAATATCAGTAGACACTAAATTAAGAATATGCAATCTTAAATATAAACGAAAGTGTGTAGAAAGGACATCCAAAGTAAGCAGATTACAACAAAGATGTCAACGTTTCAATTTCCTCATTAAAAATGAGAAAAATGTGTTTGTAATGATATTTTCTGTAGAATTTCGAACCATAGACAATTTAGTACTAGATAACAATAGGATTCATGAACAAAATCACTAGTAAAACTAAAGGATATGGAGTAAATGCACATGAGGCAAAAACTCTACAAATACATGATAAAAGCAAGCAAAGGAACAATGCTTTTATTACTGTTCTTCAACTTGAAGTCACCATGAGGCCTTTACAATGAGTTTTGCTCATACCTCATACTAAATCAAGACGGCCCCTAGCACCGGTTTGAGCGGAATTCTTTGCTAAATGTCGAACAATGCTACTTCCATGTCTTTTCTGGTCATGGACGCGGGATTATCAAAAAAATGTAAAAAAAAAAATGGAAAAAAACATTAAATAAACTGGCAAAGTGCTCTTACAAATACTGTCATCCGTTGCCAGACGAATACAGTAGTGTCTTAAGCTAGTCGACCACTACAACATATAGAGAAACGCAGGACATTCATCAAGTCTATTGTAAAAGAAAAGCAAAACAAACTTGGTATTATAAAATACCGTTATGTGGGTACTTTAAACAGGTGTTCAGAATTACATTTTGAAATTACAACTCACAATAAATGCCAAAATTTGAAAGTATAATAGTATATGTAAAAAATGGATAACAGGAAACACCTAAGATGGCCGTAAATTATAATCACATGCCACAATTTGCCAGGGAACTACACAACAAAAACACGTATAAGACAGAGGACAAAAGTAGACAACGATAAGAACTCGGCACAGCTGGACTTGGTACCGGCACTAGCAAAAGCCAGCGGTAGGATTTAACTGGTGTATGGGTACTCAAACTCCCCCTCCCCCCTTATCTGTTCCGTTTCCCTATAGTATAAAAAACATACGAATAAAACTCAATACAAGTACACTACTAACTCCATTAACACAATCTCAAAATGATATCCCGTGACCAAGGTGTAAGTGAGGGTGGTATCTTCCATTGTGTTCATTATTTGGCGGTAAATGTTATTTATAAACACTGCCGAGGCACTCACAGGGATCAATGTACACCATTATGATAAAATTATACGAAATTAATGGGAATGTTTGGGGATTTCTGTATCTAAATATTTATTTGGAACGGTAGTCGAATGTTTACTGTTCCATTTAAAACAATTAAACAAACTATAGACAAAAAATCTAATAACGATTACCTGAATGCGCCTCTGACTCTAAGTTGTAATCATGACGATTTAATTTCTATAAATAGAGCCAGTATTGTAGCAGACTCCACGAACTTTGGTGGTTTATTCTGGTAATGTGCGTGGAAGGGCGGAAATGAAATTTTGCACACGTATTGATCAATTCTTTATGAATCAGTAGGCCAATTTGGGAGAAAATCCGGAGATGTCTATTTGATTCATCCAAATTGATAGACACCAACTTCAGTCTACTTAAACCGCAATTTACGAACTACCGGTAATTACAAACTTTACAACCAAACGACAAACATTTACATTATTTCTATACCTTAATGAAATACACGATTTAAAAAATCATTAAATTTTCTAATTAGAAACAAATTTTTGGAATTTGTAACTACGGAAAAGAAATCTAAGAGGACCTTTTTTGTTTCGTTTAATGAAGACTTCCATTTCTTTTGTTTAAAACTAATCACTTATCGGCCTGCAATTGACAAATTCAAACAGAAAACCCCGCAATTAGGAAATATCATTCAAGCATCTAAATAACTCATCTTGTACCATCAGTATTGTATCAATACAGATTTTCTTATAAAAAAATTTAAAAAATGCACGAAAATGTCGACTTTGCAACGATTTTGTCCACTTCGCAGCATTTACGAGGAGTGAATGAGGCCGTTGCGTAGTGGACATAATCATACATTTAGATGAACAATGCAGTTAAAACCTGTTACTCTACATCTTGTTTTTTATTCTTGTTGCCAATACGCATGCATCAGAATTCTTGCAAATAATGCTAATAAAATTTGTAGTAGAGGTGTAGTAGTACGCCCAATACACTACGAGGTTTTGTCCACTACGCAACGTCCCCATTGCGTGCGAAGTGGACCGTTGCACAGGGAATATATTGACATGTTAATGGCGATGTCTTTGTGATACATCATAAAACCACAATTCATAAAGAGCCGTACAATGCACACGGTTAGTTTTTATTATTATGAATTTCAGTATTTTATGATGTACGTCTCTTTGAATCATTAACAGTTGCGAAGTGGACGCGAAAAATAAAATACGGTGTCAACTGTGCCAACAAATTTAATCACCCGAGAGTAATGAATTGTAAAATATCTGTTCTTTACTGTTTTATGTATAGATTAGTTGATAAAAAAATGTGTCTACAGCAGAAAATGTAGTTCAAATCACAGAACGATTGCTCTGTTGATTTATCGTTGGCGTTGCGAAGTGGACATTTTTTGGGCATGTAGTGTCTTTGGTCTTCCGTCTTCTTGCCTTATCTCTGGACTTTAATTTATGTAATCTTGTGCTTTTTTTCCTTCGGTATTCGACTGCCGTTGTTTTCTATGGACGCCCTTTAAAAGCTATCTGAAAAAAATAACTACAACTACTCGAAATGAATGAAATCTTTTTTAACTGTTTGAATGTATTTTGTAATAGAAAACAGTTAGAAAAAATCAAACAAAAGCAAGCAATATATACAAAAATGGGATGTTTGCAGACAGTTTTCAGTTTGGGACAGACTTTTTTGCTGTTTTGAGGCACATTAGTCAAAAATGTTCACAAATTTATTATTCTTTTTATATATATATACGTCAATAAAAACAAATACATTACACATAGCTAATTTGCAATATCATTTATCACAAATTAATTATTAAAAAATATATATATATTATTTCGACCTGATGATACCTCAGTTTTTATAGGGGTTCACACTGCCAAGGCTTTAGTTTTGTGGCGTTCTTGTTCATTTTTGTTTATTTGTTTTGTCTTTGTCATACTGTCTCAATTCGTGTTGGCTGTGAATTACGGTGAGTTTGGATTTATGATTTTAGAATTCACCCTTTTCTCTATCTTGCTTCGGTATTCGTTTGCCGGTGTATTCGATTGTCGACCAGAAGCTATATTTACTAATAATGAAAACAGTGAAAAAAAAGAAAATAGAAAAATGTTAAAATTTTACGAAAAAAAATGCTGGACAAAAAAAATGGACTTTTGTTGAACAAGTTGCAAAAAAAAGGGATAAGAAAGTCAATTCCGTTATAATAACTGATACACAATACCAGATTAAGTGCGCGTTAAGGTCATTACATGTATGTGAAGCAGTTTTTTACTGTAGCGTGTTCCATATACCATTTGGTCCTACAAATATATTGAGTTGATCTGAGTTTGAAAAACATACATGTATGTTGTCGAAATTATCATTTGCAGGCACTTTATTTATAGTTACGTCGGTATTTTGTTATTATAACTACTGGGCCACTACCTCTGCTTGTGGACTGTTTGTCCTCTAAGATATTCATCAACCCAGTGGTCAACACTTCGGAGCTGACCCTGAAGCCGACTTTATTTGGAAACTTGCAGCTACTTAATTTTGGATAGAACTAAGGAGTATCACCCACATGCATGACTCTGTCCTTAGCCTACGTATACTTTACATTTAGTTGCTATTTGATATTTGTTCTCTTTCAGTCTTTTACTGACCATTCGTTTTATGTTCTTCGTTCGCTTTTAGCCTTTTACAGACCTCTTGATTAGTGTTCTCCCAAAATGTTTTGATTTTATCTGCACTAAATTGAAATAAGTTGTCAAAAATGGCCATATGCAGAATCTAAATTTACAGTAACTTCGGTATCTTGTTATTTTTTATATAAATATAATTGAATAGTGTTATGTAACATCATAACGTCAAATATGTCTCTTAATTAAGGTTCAATTTATTAGTCAAAATCATTGCAATAACTTGAAAGTTATAAAATGGTACGTCACGGATACTTGGAGTATAGATAAGAAAAATCCATTGGCTGGTAGCAAAGAGCAATCAATTATAAAAGAGTATTTAAGGATGTACACATGTGTGTACAATTGTAGTCCCTCCGTCACATATGTTGACCAGTTTACCAAAGCTAAAAATAGTAATGGTGGATTACATGATACCCCGCCACGTTTCACAACATTTCTAAGTTAAAAGGGGCATAACTCCACAACGATGTATACCGCTGAACCCAAAATTATACTTGGCCTGTGTTTTGTGGTAAACAATTTACATACAATGTTTTAAGACAGTATGTTATTTCATTCAAAAGTTATGGGTACAAAACCCTAAAATTTGCAAAATTTCAAAGTTTCAAGGGGCATAACTCCAGAACCCCTTGGACCTCGGAACCCAAAATCGAACTTGACCAGAGTTTTGTAGTAAAAAATTTACATACCAAGTTTGAAGATTTGTGTTATTTCGTTCACAAGTTATCAGTCGGAAACCCTAAAATTAGCAAAAGTTCGAAGTTTAAAGGGGCATAACTCCAGAACCCCTTGGACCTCGGAACCCAAAATCATTCTTGACCTGAGTTTTGTGGTTAACAACTTACATACCAAGTTTGAAGACCTTGAGTTTTTTCGTTCACAAGTTATCAGTCGGAAACCCTAAAATTCGCAAAATTTCAAAGTTTCAAGGGGCATAACTCCAGAACCCCTTGGACCTCTGAACCCAAAATCCTTCTTGACCAGAATTTTGTGGTTAACAACTTACACACCAAGTTTGAAGACCTTGAGTTATTTTGTTCACAATTTATCAGTCGGAAACCCTAAAATTCGCAAAATTTCAAAGTTTCAAGGGGCATTACTCCAGAACCCCTTGAACCTCTGAACCCAACTCGAACTTGACCTGAGTTTTGTTATAAACAACTTGCATACCAAGTTTGAAGACCTTGTGTTAATTCGTTCACCAGTTATCAGTCGGAAACCTCCGGGGGCGGACGGACGGACAGACGGGCGACAGACAGACAGACGGACGGACACACGACTGAGGGTATCACATAATACCTCGCCAATTCGTGTGGCGAGGTATAAAAATCAATAAATATCTAGTGTGTTAATGAATAAATCCTTGGAACAGAAGTCGACGGGGCAGTGTTATTGTTCTTTAAAAAAAATCACCTAAAAACTAAATGCTCAGTAATGAACTAATAAGCCGGAACGGACGGATAGGAATAGACATAGGAAAAAATAAAATTCACAGTAAGAAGTTTAAATTATCACGTTTGTCATATATAGCCTAGACAATAAACAACAAAATATCTATTAAAATCCTATTTAAGTTGTAACACTAAAACCAGTGTAGCCTTCTTTGTACACTAATTATTACTTAGCTACTGTTGTGAACTTGTATTCTTTTGTACATTCCTTGTTTCATACTTTTTGTGCCTATTGACGTTGCATATTTACCCGTACTTTTGTATTGTTGTTTAGGACGTCATAATGTTAGTTCTTGTTGTTTTGTTGATGTCTTGAGCTGTTGTTGATGTCTCCATGTTTGTAATAACCCGTGTCTTGCTATACTGTATGTCGATTAAATAGTGATTTTATAAACCAGAACTTTTTAACATTTATGACCGCTCGGAAAAGGACTTTGAATAGATAAGTTTCCAATTGTTGAATTTTCCCGGAAAATTCTGACGTCACAATATAGATTTCTGGACGTCACAATGTTATGTGACGCAATTTACTCCGATTGACCTCAGGTCAATCGGGGTAATTCATTCATAAAATGAATTTGGAAAATCGTCTATAATGACTTTTAGTTAAACCCTAAAATTCACTTTACTGGTGGCAGCTATACGAAACGAACCAACGCTGGAACAAGAGGACTTTCTTAGAGGAGGGAGGAATGATATTCAAAGTTCAAAGACGCAGGTAAAATGTTCAAACTTTATATAATTGCAGCGTGTAAATTATAGACTGGTGTACCAAGGATAAAATTAATCTAAGGTGCAACAATCCGGTTGGAAATAATTAGCTGATATTTTATGAAAAGTGAACAAAACAAACATGGAAGATTATAATAAATTTTGGATTATGATGGTTCAGGTCTGTTTGATGGCTTTTGGATGCAGTTTAACATTTATTCAAACCGGTAAAACTGGACACCATGAAATTCTCATCTTATCTTTGCGAGGTAAAGCTCTTGACTATATATCATGCTTGCCGTTTGAAACTCTTCACAATGTTAGTCTATTATATACTGCACTGAAGAACCGTTTCGGAGATATAGAAACAGCCAAAGAGTGTAGGATGAAATTAAGAAACATCTGTATGCACAAAGAAGAAACTATACAAGAGTATGTCTGTAGGGTGGAAATCATTTCCCGGTGTATATGAAACTTTAGTAATTGAACTCATTATAGAATATGTGATGTATGGTTACCCTCATTCTGATGTTGGATTCAGAGTTCTTACAAGTAACCCAATGTCAGTAGATGAACTGATAAAGGAAATATTATGGCAGGAACATTGCAAGATAACTTTTCTAGATGTTTGTCAAAATAATGCAAGTGACCAGGCTTTCAACAGCACATCAGTCCTTCAACCATATTCGACTGAAAAACCACAAAGAGTTGTAAAACGCGCCATAAAATGTTCGTATTGTAAGAAACCAGGTCATGTTCGGAGAGAATGTGATAAAAGACAGAATAAACAAGTTCAGTCTGAATCTGGTAGGACAGAATCAAAACCCGTGGAACACAGGAAATCGTACAGAGAGAATCGCATAAAGCATGCATGTGAAAATGGCGTATCAACCAAGTCTGTTCCAAGGAAGCGTATGCTTATACATGTAAGTGATAAAATTAACGGACCAATCAAAGAGAAATCGCAATTCAAAGGAGGCTTGAAAATTCCTGGTGATCAATTGTCACTAATGAAATTTGGTGGAACAAAGGCGGATCAAACTTTAGACGATTTCAGACAAAACAGGAGTATCGTGTATGATCCGAGATTTTAAGCTGCTAAGATAATTATGCATGTATGATTTGAGGACGAAATCTTTTAGAAAAGGGGAGGCAGTGTTGTGAACTTGTATTCTTATGTACATTCCTTGTTTCATACTTTTTGTGCCTATTGACGTTGCATATTTACCCGTACTTTTGTATTGTTGTTTAGGACGTCATGATGTTAGTTCTTGTTGTTTTGTTGATGTCTTGAGCTGTTGTTGATGTCTCTATGTTTGTGATAACCCGTGTCTTGCTATACTGTATGTCGATTAAATAGTGATTTTATAAACCAGAACTTTTTAACGTTTATGACCGCTCGCTTTGAATAATGACTGAGCTAAACCCTCAAATTCACTTCAGCTACTAAAAGGCTAACGATGACCAATTGAATTTGAAGTAAAAATTTATATCATTTTTTCACTAAAAACACTTCAGACGGTATAATTATTTTTAATATACATCAGCAAACGAATACCGAAGCAAGAATGAGGAAAGGGGGATTTCTAATATCATAAATAAAAAAAACACGGCAATTTATATCCAACATGAATTGAGACAGTATGACAAAGACAAAACAAATAAACTATTAATGTAAACTGAATTATCAGAGTAATTTATTTCAGTATTAATGATGAAATATCCGAAAAATTCTACAACAGCTGTTAAGGCCAGTTCTTGAGGCAAAAAAAAAAAATGTATATAAATAGATTGTTTATAGTTTTTGTTTTGGCTTTTTGCATCTGTGTGCCCAGCTCGCATATTTTATTAGAAAGTAAGTAGGTCTTATGTTTTATATCGTTTATAATCACTTTTATAATTAAAAGCAATGATTATTCTCTGACATCACTTACAAAAATCATTGTTCATGGACTTGCAATGACATGAGAAAGGCGCTGAATCTTTTCCTAGACAACTTTTTTGTTCGTTTTTGCAACATTGTCTATTAACAGGTCATGTAATTCCCACAGGTACAAACTGTGCACCTCTCATTGAGATTATTTCCTGTTCTGTTGCGAACAAGACTTTATTTTAAAAACTACAGGATTGGACCATACAACTTATTTCAATTTTCAATGATAACAGCAGGTTTATCGACGATATCCTTACTATTGACAATCCCAGTTTTAGACTATGTCGACCTCATTTACCCACAAGAACTTAAACTTAATAAAGCAAGCAATGATTCTAAACATTTCTAGATCTAACTATTATCGTAGACTCTGGAAAAATTAAGACTAACATTTATGATAAAAGGGATGATTTTGATTTCAATATTATTTATTTCCTTTTTCTTTATGGCGACGTTCTATTCTACGCGTCTGTTCAACTGTTGAGGACTTTAATGAACGGAACCTTACTATCACATCCAAACGATCACGACAAGGTTACCGTTTTCATAGTTTGATAAACACATGTAAGAGGTTTTATAGAAGATACGAACAATAATGCGACTCGCAAACAGCTTATTACTGAGGGTATTTCTCACCCTCGTTTTTATGGAAATGTTGTTAAAAAATGTCAAAAACTGATAAAAAAAACAGCAAAAACCGTGCCGTAACTTACATTCTTTACGTAATAGGGGATATTGACCGGATATTGTACATGATTCTGTTAAATTGGCTTTGGGATCCAATGACCTGAAGATTTTACAATTATACTGGCCTCCCACTGATACTGCCCATGTCTACTGAAATCCATGATGATTCTTTACCAAACCCTTTTTGAAGTTTTGATTTTGATTATTTTTCCTTGATACGACAGTGTTTTACCAACAGACTAGGCTTCATGAGCTAGCCAGCAGTTAAGCGGCGAGCACTCCTGGACCCATCTTTCTAAATTACGTTTTGTCTTATTCTTTCCTGTTCAAGATTGTGGCCTTGGAGTTAGTGGTCTACCTGTATTGGGTTGTATTTGAATTTTTCTATACTATAAGGGACACGGGAAAGAGAAATGGAAAGTAAATCGGTTTAACCTAACCGCTTTAATCACAACTGCAGTGTTAAGTGGGTAAAACTATTCCCTGTGATTGTTGTAGTTAAGGGCTTTTTACAAGTTACAGAATGCATTGGCAATGACTGTTCATTCGGAGTTGCAGTGTCATGATTTGTTAAGCAATGAACGGATATGGAGTAAAAGCAAATGAGACAAAATCTCCACAAATACGTGGGAAAAACAAGCAATGAAACAACGCTTTAATTGTTGTTTTTCATCTTGAAGTCACCATGAGGCCTGCATAAGTTTTATAACCAAGACATTGTTGACACTCATTTTACAGTAGAGATACAATTTAAGAATCCACGATTGCCTCATCACATTCGAATTGACTAATCTACCTGTTTTGGCACTTTATCCAGTAGTCAGGATTACATTTTTAAAAATACCTGAATTATGTCAATCCATACAAACATCCAGATACAAAACAGCTTCTATGTTTAGAAAGAGCAATCGTGGATTTTCTAAAATTCAAAGTGCCACGCTAGAAAATGTGCCACTTGTCCTCGCCTTATCCAGGAGAATACTGTTAAATCAAATGTCAATGGCAGGAACTTTACCGTCAAATTCACTGTTGACATCACCTGACAAACACCCGGCCTGGTATATTTCATTGCCTGACCCAGTCTGTGGAATTCAGTACGTAGGTGAAACTGGTCTACCATTACAACGACGTACTCAGGAGCACCTGTTTCGTATTCGTTTCCCGAAAAAGTATTTAGATCTTACATATATCAGCAATGTTCCATTTATTATTATGACAGAATGTATATTAAAGTTCAACCATTACAAATTGTTGAAAAATCACCTGACCAATCGAAGAGAGAATTTTTTAAGGTGAATTGTCTTGGATACAAAAACTTCAGACAGCTTACTCTTTAAGTTTAAATGACAACATCATGGATTTAGGAAACATTTAACAGCGCAAATCTGTATTTCTTCTCTGAAATTACGCCATCGCAGGTCACATGGCCGAAGAGTGATTTATAGCATAAAAACAAACGTAAAAACCTCGTAAATGTTAAAGATTTGTATACCTTTTTCAACAACAATAGGCGGCATGGCTTGTTTACTACACTTTGCTCAATTCCTGTTAATCAAGTTTACAAAATCGCTTTGGAATGTGATACAATGTCTGTAAATAGTCCATTCTATGAATGTTCTGAAATTATTGATGCTTTCTGCTATCATCGGCTTTATCCGAGAATCGACAAACCCGGTGAACATGTAAAACAATTTTTGAAAATTAAATATATAAATTAAGGAATTGAGTGTAATCGACATAGCAGGCATTTGTCTAGACCCAGACATTAAAAACTTGTTCTCGTTTATTTTGACAACCAGGACATGCCTGTCATTTCCTTCTCTTAAAAAAAGCCTACTAAGTATTTTTTTCAATTATTCTTCTATAATCTGTGATTCTAATTTCGAGAAGAACTACCCCAGCAACTGACACCATTCCACGTCGCCATATCGGTTTGATCAATGTATCAACGGTGAATGTGAACATTATCGATGATAATGAAGTTCGAAATATTTTAGAAAGGGCCTTAATATCGCCCACCTTCGAAAACAAACTGGCAAGCATGTTTCGATATTATTTAAGACGCAGTTACCAATTATTGTTTTAAATGGTGCAAACGAGAAAGCGCAGACAAACACGCGAACAATATGTTTAAAGATAGAATTATTACAAAAGTCACCAACAGAATAATTGTTTTAAAGATAATTAAAGAGTCACCAGCAAAGCTGTCTGTAAACATTAAGCGATCGTAGCAATAAATATGTGTTTGTACCAGTCGATAAAGCTTCCAACAAGGTTTCTACATATGTAATATTTGAAAGACATTATATTTATATCGAACAAAATGAATTGGCAAAGTCTAAAACTCTCAAACGTACTAATTTTGACGAAAAAAGACATTAACCAAACAGCACTTCAGCGATACAGATATGCTCCATGTTCCACCCTAGAGATAATACCTTGTCTTCTACGTACTGGGTTCCCAAGCTTCGCAAACATCCCTACAAACATCGCTTTTTTTCGGCATCGAGTAACTGTTCTACCACTAAATTACGTTTTGTCTTATTCTTTCCTTTTAAAGACTGTTGTCTTGGAGTACCAATGTAGTGGTCTACCTGTATTGGGTTTTATTTGTATATTTATTATACTATTGGGAAACGGGATAGAAAAAGGGGAGGATTGGGTCCCAATAAACCAGTTAAACCCTACTGCTAGCTGTTGCTAGTGCCAGTACCAAGTCCGGCTATCCCGAGTTCCTATCGTTGTCTATGTTCGTCCTTTGTCATTTTGTTGTTTTTCTTGTGCAGTTCCCTGGTGGATTGTGGCATGTGATTGTATTGTTCAGTTATTGTAAGTGTTTCCTTTTATTTTTTCATCATTAATTGAACCAAAACTCCATTTTTTTAAGGGACCGATTTTTATTTAAAGCCTTTTTAGTGATCGTATCAGACCGAATTTTTTGAAGCCTTGATTAATAAGGCGGTCATGGAGATAACTATGTCGAATGAGAAAGTCTGTATAATTTGAGCTAGATTCGCGAAACGAATCAACTTTGAAACACACACTCTGATAGCAGGAAAAACTGGAACAATAATATCAATTCACGACAAAAAGGAAATTATCCCTTTGATAACGTTCCCTAAGCTGTCTCAACTTGCAGACATGTCATGTGTATTTTTGTATTTTCGAATTGTCCATACCCAAGATTTGTTAATCGGTCAAAGGAAAAAAATATAAAAATTAAAGGAATTGTAGCAAATCTTAAAAAAGGCAAGCGCAAGTCTAATGACGGACATGTGAAAATTGACAGGTCTGCTCAATTTCCCTCAGAGTACTGTATTATTTCATGTTCATTTGTAGACCGTGATGACTGTGATTTATTCATGTTGGTATCTGTGGCACGAAGGTGCTTAATAATGATTTACCTCCATCCACTAAATCTAATTTTTTGTATTTTCGAAATGTCCATACCCAAGATTTGTAAAACGGTCAAAGCGAAAAAAATGTAAAAATTAAAGGAAGTGCAGTAAATCTTAAAAAAAAAGCAAGCGCGAGTCTAATGACCGACATGTGAAAATTGACAGGTTTGCTCAATTTCCCTCAGAGTACTGCATTATTTCATGTTTATTTGTAGACCGTGATGACTGTGTATTCATGTTGGTATATGTGGCACGAAAGGTACTTAATATTGATTAACCTCCATCCACTAAATTTAATTTTTTGTATTTTCGAAATGTCCATACCCAAGATTTGTAAAACGGTCAAAGGAAAAAAATGTAAAAATTAAAGGAATTGTAGTAAATCTTTAAAAAAAAGCAAGCGCGAGTCTAATGACCGACATGTGAAAATCGACAGGTCTGCTCAATTTCCCTCCGAGTATATTATTTCATGTTTATTTGTAGACCGCGATGACTGTGATTTATTCATGTTGGTATCTGTGGCACGTTTTTTTATTTTGGGAGGCTCGTGTGAGAATATACTGATTGGTGTGACCTTATAATCACAATAACCTTTTTTTCCCCTGTCTTCCCTGTCTTTTACTGTAATTTCGGTATTTTTTCGGTTCAGCAACATCTGTCAGTTCAGAACGAAGAATAGTAGGTGATACTCTGTTTGGGTTTACTGCAGACTGCATAAGTTCATTATGTAAGATACTCAAACGAACTGACTGCATATGTTTGTTAATAACAATATGGATTATTGTTATTGTTGTAATGGATCCTTGGTGATCTTCACTTGAACTGCATTTTTATACAGCAACAATAGCGAATCATAATAGTCATTCCGTAAAAGGACCTATTCATTCTTAAGCATTACATAAACGAAAAAATGGTTGTATGAATTAAATGGTTTTTGTCGAAACAGGTAAGCGTTAATTTTCATTGCCACAATAAAGCAAACCATTTAGAATATTTAACGAAAGGATATGGGGTAAATGAACATGAGACCATAACACATATGTTAACCCCGACTGCAATAATTTTAATGAGCTGTATGGCCATTAATCCTTAGGTTTTAGAATTTACATAAATTTAGATAAAAGTAATAGAACAAAGTGTACACATGAGATATTATCTCATGTACAAGTACACCATATCTAAGAAAAATAAAGAACATACATCTCTACCACGGGGAATTGTTTTACCAACTCCACACTGCAATAAAAGACAAACTCCTGTATTAAATATTTTACGAAAGGATATGGGATAAATGAACATGAGACCATAACACATATGTTAACCCCGACTGCAATAATTTTAATAAGCTGTATGGCCATTTCGGAAATAAATTCATCATCAGCAGCACTAGAACCCAAACAAAGGAAATCCATAATTTCAAAAAATGTTAAAAATGCATAAAACCAAACGAAATCCGAATAATCAGTAATATCAAATACAGCTAAGGACAAAACTACGATGGAGGAACACTAATTCATTAGAAACACTAATTCATTTAGAAAGAGTCTCTAAACAGTGGGCAACATTTAGATTATATCAAGACGTGAACAAGAAATAACGGCAGACGACAAAGTTTTATTTCCAGTGGAAAAGAAAAAAATGGGCATGGACAGAAAATTAAGCATTCTGTCTGCTCTTCTGTCGATTATAAACGTACAAGTATATATACTCAACAAAAAAAGTTGAAGACCGCTTTTTTTCATATCCATTACAATTGTACTAAGTTTTAGTTTACAGAAGCATACACTAACCAATCAGTCTTGGAACATCACGTCTGATGTTTTCGACATTAACAGGTTACAAACTTGAAAAAAATATATCGGGTCAGTCTTCCACCTGGTCATGCTTTCTCGAAAAACCCAAATCAATGAAATTTGCATTTTGTATCCACAAATTTAACTGCCTTGAAAACAGACGAAATTTCAATTTGGAACAAAGACAGTAGAATATCGAAGGAACAAAGGAATGATATTTTACAAAAATCCAAGTTCAAAGACAGAAAACAACGACGTTAGACAGCTGCAAAGCACAGAAATTAAAAAAAACACACAACATTCAAAACAAGGCACTTACAGTTTGAACTGTGTGAGTTACATCAGGTGCTCCGGAAGTGGAAGCATGGCCTGCTATACTACATGTAACAACACCAGCCACACGGTCAGTAAGGAATATATATTTTTATACGACTGCGAACACTGATTCAATAAAGCCTTTTATTCCATTATTGCCGTATCTTGATGTTTCAAACGACGTTGGGAAGTCAAAATGTTTAATTTCTGTAGCATTCTCTTTCAAATTTTGAAAATGATCAATACAAAAGTGAATATTTTTGCATTTAAAAAAATAGTTGCCCTAATGTGAATGTCCGTTTCTTTGTCAACTTTTAACAATTTTTATTGAATCAAAGTCTATGTACAGTCAAATGATTGGGCTACTCGATGAAAATGTCAAAATCACTATTTTCTGTGCAAAATGAGATTTTTCGAATCTCAAAAATGGCAAATTTTGAAATGCTGTAAATGTTCATTATGGAGAGTGCATACACTGTGCAAAATTCTTGTCGATCGGATTAGCGGTTATGCTCATGCATCGAGAAGAAAATATGAATACACTATTTTAAATGGATATGGTCCTTACCTCTTTTGCACAGTATACATTGAATGGACTGTTGCATTTTTACGCACATTTTGTCTTCAATGACTCATAACCAGGCTTTCGTTTTGGATACCTTACTACATCGCATAGTATAGATACCTCATCGCCACCATGGAAACTGTAGACGAAACCTTTCTGGAGCAAAGCAAGGTACAGCGCCAACAATGTAAGAAATAGTCAGCAGAGTTGAAAAGAAAACAGTTGCTTGAATTTGAGGATAAATCAAGGTGAAATTCTGAAAATCTAAATAAGAATTAATACTGCCAATCCGTTCAGTTCAGTAGACGGAGCCCCTAGAACGAATCCATGGGCCAGAAACTTGTTTTAGAGTGCAACATGTCTTTAAAATATTAATGTAAATGAATATGATTAGTGAAAAAAAAATAACCGAATGTACCAAATATTATTAAAATTAAAACGGTGCGAAATACAAGAAAACAAAAAGCATTGACACCATGATCTCCCATCAAAAACAGCATCAGGGTAAGCATGATCTGCTCTAAAAGAGACATCCTCATACTGCAAATAAAAGTTTGATGTTAAGTCATGATATGTGTTTGTCAGTAACAAACTTTGGATTTACCCAAAAGTGTCTTTTTCATTTTTGAAAAATTAACATTATAATGATTTGTCATATTATTGTGACGACCTTAAAATATCTGTATTTCTGTAGCACTATGATTTGAACATACCCTTGTTGTAAAGACTTTGAGACAGAGGTTTTGCGTTGTACAAATTACAATCACAACACATTGGTTGATAATGTAGACTCCATATTACTGGAATATATGTATTTTTCCCAACAGCTGTAAAGTTAGCTTCAAAAAAAAAAAAAAACAAAAAAACAAAAAAAAAACACATTATACATATATGCCACGGAATCTCTGAGTTATTTTACTTGTTTGTTGTGTTATTTAAATTTGTTCAGATGATTTCATTTTCTCAAACACTTCGGACTTTTACAGGCAATTTGTTCGAAAGACTGTTTCATGACTTTGTACAGCAAAGAAAACCACCATCAGTCATTTTTACAGCTGCACATAGATACATTGCCATCATAGACATCCCTTAAACATAAAAAAAAATGATCTTCAAAGGTCATGAAAAATTGATAAATAACATATTGCATACATGTATAGGGTAACACCAGATGGAACAATTCAAAATTTCAGAGCAGCACGAGGGAATTGCTTTTATTGTATACATTTTGCTTGAAAAAGTGCCCGGAAAATCTCTTCCCTCCTACTAAAAATCTACCCCTCATGTCGTTTGGCTACTCCCTCGTGGTAACGGTTGTACACGATTTTGCCTGAACAAATGTGAAAAGCTGAAAATGTACACTATACCAAATAGTGAAATCGCTTATCTAATACATTTATCAGCACGTGTTTCTTGGCATAAACTGGTTGCAACAGCTGTTCTTTGATTTGTCGTGGTTGTTGTTTCACCCCGTTTGTAAATTAATCAAAAATGACAATCCTATTCATAGTTATTTGTCGTCCTATAAATAGTATATAGCCGGAGTTGATATTCCATTTAGTGCATTATAGTCCTTTCAAATATTGTTAATATTCCATTTAGTACTTTAATTAATTTCTATTTCTTACACTCTAGTATTTTTTGTTTATTTCAAGAATTATTAGAGAGAGAGAGAGAGAGAGAGAGAGAGAGAGGGAGAGATAATGGTGCAGGTGAGGAGCAGTAAACGCGTCGGTCCAATGCTTAATTATATCCCCGTTCTGGAGGAGGTGGGGGTATACTGTTTTACATGTGTCCGTCATTCCGTAATTCCGTCCGTAACAACTTTTGTTAAGCTTTTCTCTGCAATGGTAAGCGATACAAACTTGAAATTTTGTCAGAAGCTTTGTGTAGTCATGCCATATTCTGGGGTGCATTTTCAGACCTGTCTTGTTTACCAACTTAGTAAATTTTTCATTTTCTGTCCGTCCGTCACAACTTTCGTCAAGCTTTTCCCTGCAATGGTAAATTACACAAAATTTTTGTCAGAAGCTACGTAATGATGCCATATTGTGGGATGCGTTTTCATATCTTTTGGTTTTCTACTTCCTGTTTACCGACTTAGTAAATTTTCAGTCATTTTGTGCTATATTGTAAGATGCATTTTCAAACCTGTGCAAGCCACTATGAAAATGAAGTTGAGAGCGGGGGTATATCTAGTGAGCAGAGGCTCACAGATCTCTTGTTCACCATGAATTTGCACAGACTTAGACAAAAACTCGATTATATTACAAATTTCCAAAGCTTGAATCTACAGAGAACCTTCTAACTGTTTCATATACTGTGCAAGTTTTCTTATATATTGGTTTCAATTTTCGTGCTTTTTGAAAAAGTAATTGCTTCTAGAGTTTCTAAATTCGTGATTTGTTGGCTTGACCATTGCAACAGGTAATGAAGGGTTCTTGGAGGTAAAGCAAGTAAGACAAAATCTCTACAAATACATAGGAAAAAATAGTAAAAACTCGTATTGCAAAAAGTTTGCATTCAACCATGAAATCTACGAAAAATAGTGCGTACTTTACTGTATTACTTTATTCGACACCTCAATCGGCTTGAAGAGGCTTTATTCACGTTTCTGTCTGGTGCATCCCCAGGAGGAGGGTAGGGGATACCTTTGCTAACATTTGCATACAACGTCTTCATGCAGAATGAAAAAACTCTAAGTTTCTCGAACATTTCTGTCTAATTGGGTGTCGTGAAACTCATGCAACTACCCGTTACTACGCCACCAAGATAATTGTTGCCTTTATTTCCTTTAAATAAGTTTGATATTCGTTAAATACTGAAAGAAGTTCAAATAACTGACGTTACCCATGTAGAACGCCACAAATGGGTTCCAAACAGAATTCAGCTAGCAATATCCCAGTTTAGAAATTTGTTATTCGTTTTCTCGAGACTGATGAAGGATGTCTAACGGCCTGACCGTAGGCAATGGAAGGGCAATAACAAGTCTCCAAACGCCATTCGGTTAACATACCGCGATCTCCTAAGCCGGGTGTTCTATACTTCAGATTGCTTCTTAAAACAATATTTCGATATGATATATTTACTATAAGAAATTATAAACGCCAAGGTATTTGTTTCTTTAAACCAATACTACTCTGCGTGTCTACCTTGTTTACCAAAGATCATTACCGAAGCTTTGTTGCATCAAATGCAATTTTGCAATAAAATGTGCTGTGATATTTTACAGGGCATGGAGCTCAGCATCTAAATTTCCCAGCAGTTCAGATAAATGGAAGTTATTGCGAACATTTAGCTTGAGAACTGTTTTCCTAAGGCTTATAATATAACCCATGCAGAACGCCGGACTTTTATAAAAAGCATTTGAAAGATCATGAAAAGAAAGGCATGTTTTCATGCCTCTCAATGTCTTTAATGCACATATTCCCTGAAAATATTCTTCTAATTATCTAGACTTCCCTTAAGGTATCGTATTCCTCCTCAATGACTCTTTAGGTCCCCTTTTGTATTGGTGTATACGTTAGAAGTTAATGGTATACCTCTGCATTGTTGTCAAGGCTATAGATGTACCTGCTTAATGTGTCGAAGTTAATGTGTGTGTCCTCATTTTTCTTTTTTGTGCCGAAATCATGTCAATGTTTCTTTGTTTTACCAATGTGGCCATTGTCCATGGATTATTCTTTTTAAACTGACGATTCGGTTCTCACTTTTATTTTTCTTCCAAATCTGGAGGTAATTCTGAACATTTATGGAATATAGGACTTTTGGTTTTGATGCACACTTTATCAAGGCCAGTATCAAGTGTACCAACTAGGGCGAGCTTGATACGTTACGCCGTGATAAAGTCTGCATCAAAAACAAAATATCCTATATTTCCTTTATCGGTAATTCACAAATTGATAAATAGAACTCTTTAACAAATTAAAATGAGTTGAAATTTATATTATATCAAAGCCAATTTATTGTTTATTGCAATACTTTATATGCATTCTTCATTCAACGTATTACGCGTATGAACACGACATATCGTACGTCACTATAGCAACCCGCGTGTGACGCCTCCACAGTGACCCGTTAGTTTCTATAGTGATACTTACATTATCTGGCAATGCAGATCAAAGGAAATTCATACAAATTACCGATAAAAGAAATTTACACAATGATTGAAAACATAGCAACTTCCCCTTATTTTAAAGAAAGTTCGATATAACATTTTGTCATTTGATTTATCAGATCATTGTGTTCTGTGGATTTCTTTTTTATATTTTATAAGCATATGCTTGTTGGATGGTAAATCACTAAAATGAAGTATTGTGACAATCCTGAGTTTGTTGTCTTGTCAATCACAATTTTGTTTGACTAAAAAAATTCAGGTCATTGAGGATATTACCGGTAGCAATATAAACAAACATTATTGTCAGGAGTCGAAATCAAGGGAGCAAAAACGAGCAGTTAGGTGCAAAACCACCGGTACAACTGTAAACCGCAATGGTCCTGACTTCATCCAACAATGATTGGTGTTCAAAGACATCTGTGGCTGTAAAATCCAAAATCATTGCGAAATGGATATGTCCTGGTTAGCAGCAAAAGCCATATTTAAAAAAAAGACATTTTTTATTATGATATGAAAAATAAAGATACAAAATAGTCTGTTCAGTTTATAATATCCATGGGAAGCTGGGTGATCTAACTGCAAACTTGGGCGCAGCCAACTTTCTTAAGAGCAATACACAATGAACACAAACTGTCTGCTACAATTCCAATTGATAATAATTTGTCTGGCTTAGGCATTGACGCTGTTCCTGTGAACAAAGAAATAATAGAACTGAATACATTACCGAATGGTTAAGTTGTTGGAACATCATAGATCTTTTAACCATTCTTGAAGCAGCGAATTCTTACCCAGTAAACGCAGTCAGTCATACTCCTTTTGGATTTCAAGTGCAATTACACATTCTATTCTAGGATTTTTATATTATAATGACTTATTCTTTACTTACTTTGTAACAAACTTTTCTTAATGTAAAATTTTCTTATTTCATCAGAAATGATCTGTTAAAGAATATTTTCTATCATTTTCACGGATAAAAGAATATTCTTTTGTAACATAAAACACGTTTTTTCATATGACAGTGGCATTTCTTTGTACCTTAAACTCACTTCCTTATTCTGTAATAAGAGAATGTTTCATAATATCTTGATTCCACTTAAACCTGTGGTGTTTGTTTCCTAAAAACTAATTTACTTTCTGTTCTGTTTGATGAGTTATGAAAGACACAAGTAGTCGGAACAACGGCAGTAGAATACCGAAATAACAAAGCACAAGATTACACAAATCAAAGTCCAGAGACAAGGCAAAAGCAAGAACACCAGAAGACGGAAGACCAAAGACACCACATGTCCACAAAACACACGAACAGTACATACACAACACAAAAAAAAAAAAAAAACTAAAGCACTAACAGTGTGAACTCTCAAAAAGCAGTGACACCAGGTGCTCCGGAAGGGTAAGCATGTCCTGCTCTGTATACAGCACCCGTCACACTGTCAGTGGGTCAATCCAGGGTAAAGTCAAAACCGGTAGTGTCAAACCCGGGAAGACGCGAATCTAGCTGAAAATGTCAGTTTTCATTTGTGACACTGACATTTCATATCTATCTATGATGTCGTGGTGACGGCCATAGAATTTCTGAAGGGACGAAAGTAACAACGGCTGAACATATCCCTGACTCAGCAGTTTTTGTGACAATGCTTTTGCTCTTTCCACAAAGTCACTGTATGTACTGCATGCTCTACAGTAACGAATTAATTGTGAAATATAGAAAGGGAAAGTTCACAATTGGAAAGTTAAAATCATCACGTTTGTCATATAATCTAGATTTCAGACGTCCATGCTCGTCAATGTATAACAAAAGGTCAAGGTATGAAGCAGAATTTTGTGTATCGGTTGTCTCTTTAATTTCAAGTTCACTGGGGTAATTGCGATGTAAATATTCTTTAAATCTTGGGTTATTAAGAGAAAGTACATCGTCTATATATCTGAAGCTGAAGTTTAAAAGTCTGGGCTAGTTGTTTTTGTTTCTGTGGTATCAGCCCTTGTAAAAACTTTGCTTCATACGAAAAAGGGAAAAGGTCAGCTAAAAGTGGCGCACAATTTGTTTCCATAGGAATCCATATTGTCTGTTGAAAAACACGGCCTCCACATTCAACAAAGATGTTGTCGATTAAAAATTCAAGCATCTTAATCACGTCATTTTCACTGTATTTCTTGTTTGACTCAGTGTGGTTCTTAACAAAATATGTTTTATCTTTTCCTATTACCAGATAGGAATACCTGCGTTCTCCGTTTTTGGTACATTGATGTATCAGATCGGAAATTACTGTTTTAAATTTATTATGGGGAATAGTTGTATAAAGGGTAGAAAAATCAAAAGTTTGAATGCTATTGCAGTATGCGAGACTGTTTGAGGAGAGCTGTTCAAGGAGATCTTTGGAATTTTTAAGAATCCACATCTGATTCACGCCGCTCGTGGAAAAAGCTTTTTCGCGGTAGCTTTTTAGACCATCTGTAACTGCAGTCAGTAAAGTGGTAAGGAGTTTGGATAGGGGCTTAGTAGTGCATCTTGCAGATCCTGCAATGAATCTCTGTTTTAAGGATTCTTGTGAAGCTTAGGCACCCAGTAAATATAAGAGAGATAACTGTTATTCTCATCAACTTTGAGACCGAATGATGCTAACACAGAAGTGTGATTTGTGATTATCTCGTCCCTTGATAATGTAGTTGGGGAATAAGTAGGATTGCCAGATCAAATGTCAATAAGAATCTCATTAACAAGACAGTGTTATATTCCTCTTTTATGTCTGGTTTCCGTGTATGAATAATGTAACGGGTCCGGGACTGGAGACATTAATTTTGTTATTGAGTTTGTATTTCGACCAATGAGATTTAGTTTTGAGGTGATCGTCTGCAAGTTTGCATATTGTGAAAATTGGAAGAAAGTAAAAATCATAAATTCTAAAGTTCGTTCTTTTGTTTCCAAGTTCCACGATACAAGGAACGTGACATGGTGGAGAACCGAAGCTTTTGAAGGTACTTTGCTGTTCGTTTCATTATATTGATGTCACTTTAAAAAGAATTACGACAAATTGAAAGACTTGAACATTTTTCACGGGCGTCCATAACAAAGGTTCCGATCGTCCTCACTGATAGTAAAGGCTATTATTTGAAAGGAGAAGTATTGTCAGGATTAGAAAGGAGAATTGTATGGTGGTATAATTCCGGAGCCAGGTGCAGGGATCACTATACTTTCCTTGTTGACAATCTTGATAGAAAACTTCAGCAGTACAATAGAGACACAGTGTTGTACATTTGGTTAGGAACTTGCGACCTAACGGTGAAGGAGGGCAATTATTTTTATCTTCGGTCAAGAAATTCGGACGCTGCTAGATCTGTCATAAAGTGTTACCGGGATATATATGGCTTTGTAAGACAATATCCTCGTGTAAAGTGTGTTTTCTTGGAAATCCCACCATATTCGATTTTCAACTGGAATACGTCTCATCAAGGGGGCGAAAATCTCACACAGGCAGCTCTAAGAGGTTTCCGCAGAGACGATATAGTTTTGTGGCGTCAAGTAGAAGAGGTCAATAGGTTTATACGTGACACTAACCGTATTTTTCATAAGAACTCCCCAAAGTTTGGACTAGACTTACGAGGTACTAGGGGAGGACGTAACTCGCCTTGTATCAGGTTTTGTTACAGATTTAGTGCCCTGTATGTTGATGGTATACATCCATGCCCCGTACTTTCTCGCTTGTGGTTGCTACAATTAGTTAAAATTATGTCAAGAGACTGTATTTAAATATTGTGTTCAACTCTTGAAAATTGTTTTATTTTGGCAAGTATTGCTTTGCCAAATTCATAAGACAGTCATTCAGTTCAATATATGGCAATTATTGTATTGCCAAAGCCACACAGAGGAAATTAACCTACAAACTTATGCTATATTCTCACTTCAATATATGGCAATTATTGCATTGCCAAATCATACAGAAAATAACCAGTTGTGCTGAAATGTAACTAATTACTTTATTTTAACTATTCTAATATTTGTACATTTGCCGAATTGCTGTCCAATTCCATATGTAGCAGTTATTGTATTGCCAAATCTGCAATTTAGATACAAAGTGGTGCTGTTATGTCAAATTTGTGTAAATAAATCCTGCTTAATTCTGGCAAGTAATGTTTTGCCAAACTCTCCCGTTTCACCATCGGATACCAAGTTCTATATTCTTCCTGTTACGTCCCACCCACTTATTTTAGGGATCGAATACTTGCGCAGCAACGACATAATTATAGATTTTGCAAATTTAACATTCGGAGAACAACAGATCAGTATACAAACTTACAAAAAGCTAACAATAGAGCCGAATAGTAAACTATTAACTTATTGCAAAGTACCGAATTATTTGACTATTGGTATACAAGGGCTGTGTATACATTGAATCATGGTCTGATGGTGTAGTAGTATCTACCCAATTTACTGTATTGTCAAATGAATATTCATATTCGTATATAGATGAGGATAGTGACAGTCCGTGTGTACAAAACATACAAGTGTCCTCGAGTAAGTTAAATACTCCCATCTTTCAAAAGATTGCCACAAGTAGTAGTAGATAAGGTATCTATAGGGCATGAAACTGAAACTGTTACATTTGTAAATTGTCACAAACAGTAGTGGACAACGAATCTATAGGACAAACTGGTGTTTTGGTTAATCATGAAGATGTTAAAAAGTTTTGTGAACAATTGAATATATCATCTGATCTTACTGACGATCAAAGGTCTGAAATTGAAAACTTTTTGTTCAAACACAAAGATTTGTTTGTTACGGTAGATAACCCCGATCTCGGTTTTACAAATGTTGTAGAGCACCGCATCACATTAAACACAAATCTGATGATTACCGCCCTATAAAAGGGAAATTTTGAGAGAACACTTAGATAAACTACTGCGACAACGCATTATTGTACCAGTGAGCGAATGCGAAAATTTGCCAATTACTAGTGCAGTTGTTTTGGTTACGAAGCGTGGTGGCAAACAGAACAAAAATGAATGGCAAAATTTCCGATTCTGCTGCGATTTTCGACATCTTAACTCGCAAACAGAAGACTTCAAATACACAATACCTAATCTACAAGAGTTGACAGAGTCATTTTCCGAAATGGTTCCTTATTTCATATCATCCGTAGATCTCTCGGCCGGATTTTTTCAGATGAATTTATCAGAAGATTCCTCCCCCTCCACTGCATTTAATACATGTTTTGGCACCTACAAATTCCTCCGGCTTCCCATGGGCTTAAAAACAGCCCCAAACACATTCCAATTATTGATGGATAAAGTACTGCATGGTCTCAAATTTCGCTCAGTTTTGTGCCATCTCGACGACGTTTTGGTATGCAGTGAGACTTTCGAACAACACTTGGCAGATTTAGAAAAAGTATTTTCACGTTTTCAAAGTGCCGGACTACAGTTAGGCCCAAAGAAATGCAATTTTGGTGCAAAATCATGCGTTTTTCTTGGTCACGAAATCTCAAAAGATGGCATTCGTCCACCAAAAGATCGTGTTCAGGCCATAGTCGATTATCCAGAGCCGAAAAATGTGAAACAACTCCGAAGGTTACTTGGATTATTTAATTGGTTTCGAAAGTATATCCCGCATTTTAGTTCATTGACACAACCTTTGACAAAATTATTGAAGAAAAATCAACCCTACCGCTGGACTATTGAGCAAAAAGTAGCATTTGAAAATTTTAAATCAAGTTTGGTTAACTCTAAAATTCTCAGCTTCCCGTCATTTGATCTACCCTTTCGCCTGGCAGTCGACACATCATCCCGTGGAATAGGTTATATGCTGTATCAAATGAGACCAGGGGCTGACGAACCAAAAATTATACGTTTCGGGTCCAAATCTTTGTCAACATGGCAACAGTCCTACGGCCCTACAAAATTGGAGCTTTTTGGAATGACAACCAGTATTTTGGATTGTGCAGACTATCTCAGGGGAACAAAATTCACAGTCGAGTGCGACCACCAGGCGCTCCAACCCCTCTTCCAGAAGAAATATAAAGGGGCCATATATGAACGCTGGCTTGCCATACTGCAGCAGCTTTCATTTGAGATAAAATATAAGCCTGCCGAACAAATGCAGGTAGCGGATGCACTTTCCCGTTGTGAAAACAAAAATAATGTCCTGGTGGAAAGTCCAAACGAAGAAGACCCGTAAATCTAAATAGTGTTTCTTGCATACAAACACAATATTGTTAGAAGCTTTGTCTGCAGGTACTATGACGTATTTTTCCTGGAGGTTTGTCAATGTTTTAGCAACAAGAGGATCATCAAATATACTGGGCGTTCTACTTTTCATAGATGTTTTCAAGCGCCGGATACGATTCATGATTAATGACTTAATCGACCTGATCCAGTCTGACAATGTCTCCACATCTTCTTTTTCTTTCTTCGCCCACATTCTGGCATAGTCTTCAACTGCATCCATCATAATTTTGAAGTTATACTTCCAGTTGATGTGCTGGGGTTCACGGAATTTTGGACCTTTTGAAAAAATATTCGTAATTTTTGGTTTGCAACGATATCTAGGTCACCCGTTATCACGTGTCCAGCAGGACTATAGTTGAATGGGGAAGAGAAGCAGGTGCAATCAGGCGTTTTGGCTTTAAAGTCATCAATCTGGAAATCACGCAATACCCGTTTGTGATTGAAAATAGTGGTTGCAATAGATTTAGTGTAGGAATAAGAGATAAGTGGAACAGATTGGTCTTTGAAGTAAGGAGGAATGTTTGATTTCACTGTTTTGTTGTGCAAAATGTTGGAGAGATTAATGGCATCTAGCTATAGGCCTTTGTTAGCGAACTGAATTTTAAGAAATGATCGGTTTTCAGGTTTATTTGCAGAAGTTGAGACAGGTTTGAACAGTCTGTGATTAGCGATGTCCATAACAATAGCTGTTAATTTATATTCCAGAGAATGCCAGTATCTAAACATACTTTGTAAAACGAATGAAGTTTCGAAAGTGGCAAGGAGTACAATTTTATACAAATGTGATGAATACCTAATGACATTTTCATAAATTGAAGGAGACCATTAATTGACCTTAATTGAAATATCATGTAGATGTGGGCGGTATAATACCTATGTGCATGACTACGTGGTCTTCGCTGGCTTCCATTAAGGATATTCATCACATTCACAGAACTGCATCCTGGGCTTGAAGGATTACCTAGACTTTTAATATTATCATTGCAACCATAAGGTATTGCTGTTCCCAGCTCTTTGATCCAGTACTCCTCTTTTTGTAGACGGTAATGTGTACTTAGGGGAGCGTCGTTTGACTTGTGATATATTTTTTCAATAATCCTGATCTTCATATTTACGATGGAATGATCTGGCTGGTTGAAATGTGCGTAAACATGTCGGGATTTGTTATCTTTCACTTCGTATCTGTGTCCGCACATACGTTTGTTCAACCTATCTTTGGTTTCCCCTACATAATCAGTCCACAAAGAGAGCACTCCACGCCGTAAATTAAATTTCTCGAGGAGCAATTCAGATCATCGTAGCTTCTGGTGTTAAAAGACACAAGTAGTCGAACAGACACAAGCATATTCCTTAAAAATTATATTAAGTGGATATGTTTGTTTAATGTCTTGACAATGTTGTTCGTTAAATTTGTTAACTACCCTTGTTTACCAGTACTTTCTCGTGCTATCTTCAATATCACAATTCTATTTACTATACATACATCTACATTGACTGATAAATTGGTATTACCAAATGAATAAAAGGAGAATATATGATCACGAAAATATATGTAGTATACCGTTCTAAAGAAATTCTATTCGAGGCCCCGTCGAGGAGTGATAAAGAAGTGCTTTATGTTACTTTTAGTAACTCAAGTACAAAATCTTTTCAAAATTTTCGGTATCGCTCGTAAAAAGTTGTGAAAACCATTATCTATGTTGACATTCTTTTGTATAAACTGTTATTTCTATAACAATTTCAGTTTAAGTCGTAAAAAAGATAAAAAGAAGTAGAAGAAATTTCATGTAGAATAACATCCCGTATGATAACGATTTTATGTTTTTAAAAGAATCTACAAACGTAATGTTTTTCGATAAAACAAATTCAACTGGAATATATTGTCAACATTATTACACCTGCTAGGTAAAAATTTCAAGCTTTCTTTAATTGACATCTCTGATATGACTTAATATCATGATTGAAAACCATAAAGACATCAGCAGGGGCACAACCCTTGGGGCAATCTGATCATATACTTTATTTTTGAAAGATTTCTTAAAACTTTGTTATTTGTGTTTAAGATCTCTTTCAAAGGTCTTAATTTGTTGCTTTATTTGCCTATTTTTTTTCCTCTTTTGTTTCGACTTGTTGCTTCAGCATTTGCTTGTCCAAGTATTTTGTATCAACAGAATATTAATTCCTTATATCACCTCAACAACGGCTTCCTATATTTTTCTTCCTCTTTATAAATAACATCTTGACAATACACGATGTCCAGTGATACAAAATCCCTTCTTTGCAGATCGAATCAAAATATTAAGAAGACCATTAATCTATATATGTGTAAAAGCTGACGGAGAACAAATACCTGAAAGCACCGAAACGAGAAACAACAATTAGCAAAGGACAGAGCTTTGCTAGAGGGAGATACTCTTAGTTTTCAACAACATTTTCTACATGTTAGATATTTAAAGTTTTTAAATAAAGCGGATTTTACTGGGTTGGTGAATACCCTCCGGGGTAGTAACAGTTGAAAGGTATCAGCCTAGTGGTATAAATAATAAAACATCGAAGTCACTGTAACTTTAATTTCTACATATGACCATTTTGACAAGTAATGTCTCTTCAGTGCAGATGGAATCCAAATATTTGGGACACCATCAACCTAAAAATTTCTAAAGGCTGAAAACAAATGTTTCATGTAATAAGCATCAGCAATTGCTGTTGAGTTGCTACCGGACATTACCGCGATGAAAAGGGAGGTTTGACTAGCCATAAAAGTAGTTAACTATGGCAAAAAGCCGTAGGTTTTCAAAAACGTTTTTT
>MJUU01073992.1:0-24756 GCA_002080025.1 Modiolus philippinarum
AATTCATTGCAAGAAAGTAAATTACAGAATTTATTTACTGCATAGTAATTTTCCATGATAAATATGATATTAAGTTATTGTATATTGTCTCCTTGCACATTTACTCTTACATTATTCTTTCTGTTCCTTGAAATAAAGTTTCATACAATCGCAGTCTCATTGTACATACACTCCATTCAACATTTCGCTACTTATAGATTCTTTGACATTAAAAATCGGTGATGCTCAAATTTGTGATCATCTTACTTATGTTCTCAACAAGTCTCATAATTCTCTTTGTTATTTTAAAGTAAATAATACAAGTTTTAGGTCTTCGTTTTCTTCAATTGATGTTTTTCACTTATTACTTATCTCCCTTTAACATTATAATTATAAGTTTAATGTCGGACCGGTTATGATTTAATTCCGATACTCTTACCTGAAGTTTTCTTATTAAACAAACATCTATATCTACTAAAACTAATATTATATTAATACATTTTTATATGTATATGAACATGAAGCAGTTATGGACTTGTAATTATTATCCACAGAAATAAAATATTATTTACGGAATAATTAAATCGGAAAAACAATAATAATGAAATTAACTGTCGAGCATTGGCTTCTTGTTTACGTTACTCAGCACATCCANATTTTGTTATTTATGTAAGACATATTTGCATAATTCTATTTCAAAACTAATTTCAGTTTAACTCTTTCTGCAATATTGACATGGCTTTAATTCCAAACATTATCTTGATAAATTGTCTGATTATTTATAAATGTATTAAAAACCGACATAAACTGCTATAGAGAACATGCATTAAATTTATCATTTAAATATGTTATTTTTCTTTACGTTAAGTATAAATAAATAAAACTAAAAATATTAAGGCACATACCTGTATAAATATATATAAATAAAGATGTTTATTATACGAATCTTCGTGGTCAAGTGAAGTAAATTTGACAAACACTATTTTACGAAATCTTGAACACGTGACCACTGTTACCTGGACCTGACTCTGTCTTGACCAATGGTCTTGCAATTAACTTAAAGGTATGGCCTTCTGCCCTGTCAATCAAGCTTAATTCTTTAATTAATCTTAAGTGGTTTTGGTGAGAAATATGTGTTGCGGTATCAACTAAAGCCATGTTAATTGCTTTGACTTAACATTATATCACCTAAATTTGTCCTCAATACTCAGGACACAATGAATATGACATTTATTCATTTATCTATCTTATTAAGATTTCATGTGGACACCTGCGCTGTTTTATCAATTCTTTGTTCCTATGTAATTGTTACAATAAATTATGCAAGATCTATGTCTATATCATTAAAGGCGATAAAAGAGTATTTGATTCTATTTATTCAATTTCATGTGAATTATTTGAAGGAATTTATTTACAACAATTTCTTTCTAATTCAGTTCTTCCACTTTTTAATATATTTTGTTATTTTTCTTATTTATTTCTTTTGAGAATTATTTATTTCTTTTGAGAATTATTTGTTTCTCTTTGAAATACTTTATAATATAAAGTTTAAAATATTTTATTATAAAAAGTTAAGCATATTTTACCCCATTATAATATTTTCAGGAACAATGACACATTTTTAAGCACTTTTAGCTTTTTGAGCTACCCGACAGTTAGCAATGAGCACTCCTTGACCTGTCTTTCTAAATTACATTTTGTCTTATTATTGCCCTTTCAAGATAGGGACATGGAGTTAGTAGGCTGTCTGTATTGGGTTTTATTTATATGTTTATTACAGTATATGTATGGGAAACGGGATAGGGAATGGGGATTTGGGTGCCCATAAACCAGTTTAACAATACCACTTGACTTTTGCTAGTACCTATATTAAGTCCGGTTGTCCGGAGTTCCTATCGTTTTCACTTTGTCTTATTTGTTTTTCTCCTTGCAGTTCCCTGGCAGACTGTGGCAATTCCCTGGCAGACTGTGGCATGTAATTGCAATTTTCAGTTTTTTGTAGATGTTTCCTTTATCTTTTTTTTTTAAATTATACTTTTTAGAAGAAGTTTTAATTTTCGCTTGACAATATATTTTTGGTGTACTTTTAGTTGTTTAGTATTTACCATTCTCAAGCTTTGTTGAGTAATTTGTTGAAATGGCTACAATGGAATAAAAAAGATAACAGGAAACACCTACAATGGCCGAAAAACATAGCCAAATGCCAGAAAGTAAATAGGAACTGCACAAGAAAAAAAAACCCACAATAAAAATACAAAAGACAAACATAAACAACGATAGGAACTCGGGACAGCCGGACTTGGTACCGGCACTAGCAAAAGCCAGCGGTAGGGTTAAACCGGTTTATGGGTACCCAAACCTCCCCTTTCTCTGTCCCGTTTCCCTATCGTAGAATAAACATACGAATAAAACCCATACAGGTAGACTACTAACTCCATGACCACAATCTAGAAAAGAAAAATGGGGGGACAAAACGTAATTTTGAAAGATGGGTCAAAGAGTGCTCGCCGCTATACAACAAGTTCACTTTATTTAGAATAGAAGGCAAACTTTTTATGTCGTACTCTATATCCGCACTCATCTAACCAATGGTTCGATGTCACTGGCTGGTAAACCAGAGATCCCGAGGGTATTCACCAGTATAGTAGTCTGACATGAACATTGCACATTTCGTGTTCTAAATATTTACTATTTTTATCAAAATTCCAACCCCTTAAAATACTCAGGCTTAATTCCATGTTTTACAGTCGATAGATGTCATTTGTACTGGATTTGGCCTCCTATTTCAATTTTTTGGGTTTCCCTAAAACTATTTGATTCTAATGCCACTGTTGAGCTGCTTCTTCTTGAAACAAGTGTACAGAATGGCAAGTACAGAATGGCAAGTGTACAGAATGGCAAGTACAGAATGGCAAGTGTACAGAATGGCAAAATTTACTGTTTATTAAGCAATTTGATTATTTTTGTTTGTTGAAAAAATGATACAGAACAATATTTTACCATTTAAAGACATTTCTAAGAGGAAATTATGTCTCTCATAGAAACGCCACCAGTATTGTTGCAGAAAAAAATTGGTTGATTTTGTATATGCAAATACAAACTCATTCTTCCATTAAAGTTGTCATGTTGAATTATATCGAAAATATTTGCTAACGATAATAGAAATCCGATGTACTGTCTAGACTAATTATTATTTCACAAGAAAATTAGTCAACAGTGTAAAATGAATATTGAATTAATGTTATAATCTTTCAAAATTTCTGTCACACAATAAGTATCTGATTCGAGATATGCATTGCACTTTCCGACTCTCAAAGAACTCTAAATTGATTATTAAATCAGTTATTGTGAATATTGTCATGTATTGTATCATTATTACTAGCACAAATCCATTACTTAAAGCGACTGTCCTTTAAACAGAGATTCTTATATTAATGAATCTTTCCTAGAATTATGTGAAGTCGTGCAACACATTAACACAATTACACATAAATCTACCTCTTTACTCTCCCTATACAAGATTTAACTGAACTCTACTAGAAGATATAACAAGAAGCGCCTTACACCACACATCATTGAACAATGACATATATGGAGTAAAAGAACATGAGACGAAATCTACAAATACATCGGTATGTGTATTTACTCAGATATATAAAAAGGGCTTCGTCAGTAAAACAAGGAGATATTCTAATCTCAATTCTTCAAGGCTTCAAGTATTCACTCAAATGCTGATGAGAGGTTACTCCTTGAAACACGTGTACAGCATAATGAAATTTACCGTTTATGCAAATTTGGTATTTATTGTATTCAAAAACACATATTTTGAGTATTAAACAAAGTGTTGCGCAATGCCTACAAGTAGTACAAAAAAATTTTAAAAATGTAGGTCTGGTGAGCCACGATTAAAAGGTAAAAATATGTCGAAAACAAATAATAATGATAAAACACCATTAAAAAGCTTAAAAAGTAAAAAGAAGGGGCCAAACGTTTCGGTCACTGTAATGTAACCGTTGTTCCAATTCTATTTTCTGTTCAATAAATTGAAAATTTTTTACGAAAGGATATGGAGTAAATGAACATGAGACCATAACACATATGTTAACTCCAACTGCAATAATTTTAATGAGCTGTATGGCCATTTCGGAAATCAATTCCTCATCAGCAGCACTAGAACCCAAACAAAGGAAATCCATAATTTCAAAAATATGTTTAAATGCATGAAACCAAACGAAATCAGAATAATCAGTAATATCAAATATAGCTAAGGACAAAACTACGATGGAGGGAGTTAATCCTTAGGTTTTAGAATTTACATAAATTTAGATAATAGTAATTGAACAAAGCGTACACATGAGATATTATCTCATGTACAAGTACATTCTATATAAGAAAAATAAAGAGCATACATCTCTACCACGGGGAATTGTTTCACCAACTCCACACTGCAATTTCACCCCTTTTTAGTGGCAATCAGGAATAGTTGCCCGGTTGTTTCTTCATTTTTTTTGCTGTATTTTGTGAGTTGATTTACTTATTTCTTCTCACTGAACGTTGAGGTCTGATTTATTTATCAATCATTGAGATATTTTAATCGTTGTGCGTCAAAGCCCTTTTACCTGGATTACTTGTAAAACATACACACAACGACAAAGATTTGTTATTGCTTTCGGCTAAATTCATAAAAGCACGCGGTAAAATCACAGACATTAGTGAAAATACTGTTTTTCTGTGCTTTGGATTTTTAAAATATTGTTGGTAGACTTAAACCTGGTTTAACTACCGTCAATTAACCCCTAAATTATATTAATTATTGTGTCTTTGCGTGAATCGCCACGTATTGGTCGAATTGAATATTGCAAGTTGCATCCACCGGCTTGCCTAGTTATTGTATTGGCTAGTAACCGATTCTTCATAAGATACAGAGGGTTAAGCTGGCTGGATCCGGTCCAGCACAGTAAATTGACGCGCTATCTAACCAGTTGCCTATCACAATATAGTCATGTACACTGACAGCACAACCGGGGATACCATCCCCAAAGATGAACATGATCAGTTGATCACCAGTCCTGATGATACGGCGGGGGGACATTCCCCACATTCAGAAACATGAGCTTACGGAGCTTCCCTCCGAACCTAGAACACGGAGTCTTACTGAAAAGGGTAGAGACTTCTACGACAAGCAACAGGAAAAACACGTTGCTAAAATAACGCCTCTCTGGGATATAGTCGAATCTTTCATTGAGGAGATAAGCCCAGAGATGACAGATAAGAACGTCGTTCAAAGACTCGAAAGACGCCTGAGTTCAGCCTACGGGAAATACCAACGGCAGTTCGACATTTATGTCGAATTTCTACAAAGTCGGCGTACGACTGTGGCTAACAGAGACCTGGAAACTCACCAGGATCTTTTGGACCTGAACCAAAGAGTATACGACGAAGCTCGGAAACAGCTACATGATGTTAGTGCTGAACTAGCCACAACATCGTCAACGACTATGATGACAGTTCGCTCTAAACATAGATCAGTCAAAACAAGTAGTTCACGGGACACGAGTCCCGCTTATTCGACAAGCACGGAAAGCTCGGCAAGACAAAAACGAGCAAAGGCAGACGGGGCCGGAGCGAAAATGATATTTGCCCAAAGGCAGGCACAGCTTCTAAAACAACAGGCAGAGTTAAAGGAGCAGACCGAAATTAAACAGGCAGCCCAAGAACAGCAAGCCAAACTTCAACAGGCTGTATTAGAGCAACAAGCCAAACTTCAACAGGCTGAATTAGAGCAACAAGCCAAACTTCAACAGGCTGAATTAGAGCAACACGCCAGACTTCAACAGGCCGAATCTGAGCGTAAAGAAACTGAGTTCAAAGTAGAATTAGACCTGTTAGCAGTAGAACAGGAGGCAGCTGTCGCCGAGGCCGAAGCACCAGCTCTCGAGCTCGAAGACGAGGACGGCCGCAGTCAGGATCTGGATGATGTTCTACCAGAACAGACTATAGACCCCATGATGCGAGTGAAATAATTCATTGCTAATCAGGCTAGTGCTGTTAAACCTGAAGTGCCTGAGAATATTGACACAACTGAGAGAAGTTTCCTAAGGGCGACCCATTAGGATCAAACGAATCCTATCCAACCGGTAGTGACAAAATCTAAGAATGTCACCTATACAATTCCCGATACTCGACCTCCAGCGACGCTTTGTGAGTTCCCCGAAAATATACAATCTACGACCCCGCAGAGTAAACCATGGCAACCCCCCTATTTCACAACCCAGGGTGGTGTCCGCATGGTCAGGGTCTAATAACTCAGAGGTTAAATCAAAGAAGCCCATATCATCAAGTTATGACCCTCCAATGAGGACAACTCCCAATAAACTCGGGAACTCAACATATTACCTCAACCTTAAATGCCAGTGTACCCAAGTTCACACCATCAGTGCAACATGCACCGATCACAGATATACCATTAATTGATCAAAGCAGATCAAGTGGTGCACAAACTCAGGATGTAACGAAGTTACTGCTATAGAGGGAGGCCTTGTCTACCGGGATTACAAAGTTTAAAGACAACCCAGAGAATTATCTGGGTTGGAAATCCAACTTCTTAGCTACGATTGAAGAATCAGGCGTTTCTGAGAGAAAACAGCTAGACCTAATGGTTAAATGATTAGGACCAGAATCGTCTAAACATGCTGAGAGCATACAAATGTGTAGTGCTGATAATCCGTCCTTTGGTTTAAAGGAATTGTGGACAAGTCTAGATAAATTATATGGGGCGCCTGAGATGTTAGAGGCTTAATTGAAACAGAAGTTGGATAAATTTCCGAAACTGAGGAATAAATATTCTAAGCGTCTTTATGACCTGCACAACATCTTAACCGAGATTCAGTTTGTCAAGAGAAATCCAGCTTTCGCAAACTTGCTGGCATACTTCGACTCGTCGTCAGGAGTGAAACCGATAGTCGGTAAATTACCGTATGGTCTCCAGGAGAAATGGAGCGATAGGGCAGTCAGATATAAAGTCAGACATAATGTACCATTTCCGCCATTCACGGAATTTTGCGATTTCATATCTGAAATGTGCACGCTAAAGAATGACCCCTCCGTAACTATGGACTATGATGACCATATCATCAAGAAGCCAGCTACTCAGCAGCAATCTATGAGTAGACCTAGAATCACTGCACACAAGACCGAGATAGACAGAAATACGGATGTATCATCCGGTGAAGAGACCATAGATGCTGTATCCTACACAAGGTGAAACACCCATTAAATGAGTGCAGGGGTTTCAAAGCCAAAATCCCTAGAAGAACGTAAGAAATTGCTCAAAGAGAATAACGTATGCTACAAGTGTAGCGAGTCAACGGCTCATATCAGTCGTAATTGCTCAGCAAGAGTCAAGTGCAAAGACTGTGGCAGCGAATCGCACCCCACTGCATTGCACATTGTGAAAACCACGAAGTCGTCTGTACCACCCCGCTCATCCGCACAACAACATGGCGGGGAGTCACAAGTTACAGATACGTCAACAGATACAGAGACGGTCAGTAATAAGTGCTACGAAATATATGGAATTTCGTACAGTGGCAAGTCATGTGCCAAGATATTGCCAGTGAACGTATACCACAGGGATGAGCCCGACAAGATTGTCAAGTTATACGCCATTATCGATGAACAAAGTAACAGGTCTTTGGCTTCATCAGAGTTCTTCAGCTTGTTCAATGTACAAGTACAACCCGTAAGCTACAGCTTGTCAACATGTTCGGGTACAGTTCTTACCTCAGGTCAGCAGGGAAAGAACTTTATCCTACAATCACTAGACGGCAATGGGCATTTTGATGTACCGCCACTCCTTGAATGTGATAATATTCCCAACAATCGGGATGAAATATCGACACCGGAAGATACACAGAACCACTCACACTTGAGAGACACAGCTAGTCAACTACAACCAATTGATGATAAATGCAAGATTATGTTGTTGATTGGACGGGATCTCCCCGTAGCACATCAGGTGCTCGATCAGCGGACAGATCCAAACGATGACAATGCACCATTCGCTCAACGACTAAATTTGGGATTGGTAGTTGTTGGAGAAACCAGTGCTGCCAAATTATACCCTAATACAAAGCTAAATGTCAAACACACATTTGTAGCTAGGGACGGGGCAAATTTCACAGTTGCGCCTGTCGCCGACAAGTATGAAGTACAAGGCCAGTATTTCAAAGCCAGTAAGTGTGTTTCTACACACGCAGCAATAGACGACCCAGTCAAAAGACTTGGGCATTATGGTACACAAAACCAAAGTCGAGGTTCAGAACGTGGTATACCGGAACGACGCAGTGATCCGGAACAACTTGGTATCACACCGGAACAAGGAGCTCCAACGTAAATGAGCACCGTTCCAACGAAGTCTCAGCAAACAAATATCGTCAAGATGGCACCATCTGCGTACCAGGTTTCATGTACAAAACAACCCCTTGGACAGGGACAGTTTCTGAACGCTCATGCCAAACGAACGTTCACAGAAGTTCAGCTGCCGAAAACGATGTGCATGTATTTGGACACCAACGATGAGATACACACGTCTCAAGAAAATGATGCAGAATCTGTAACAGCACTTGAAAAATCAGGAGATATCCGGAAACGCTGTACTCCGGGATGGTGGAATTACATTCAAATCGAATGTGACCCCTCAGACTCGGACACGAGATCGATTCCAGATTGTGAGATTCATCAAAACGAGTGGTTACTCGGACCCACACAGCTCTTGACTACGCTCAAAAGAGATTTCACTGTCGACATCGGGTTAATTTCCTGCCCCTACCCAATTTATGAACAGGCTGACCCGTATGCCTTCGTATATTTCAAATTAATTTTCTGCCCCTACCCATTCAAGGATACATAGGGGGCCCTTGAATCAGAGAATCGCGAACTTCTCAAATTTGCCTTTAAGAAATCCGAAGTTATGAAAACATTTGCTACGAGTGATCTCGCTTCAAATTTTAAAGAATTGTACTTAGAAGCTGATGATAAACCATTACAGCGGGACATCGGGCAATGTTGGGACTTGAATACTGACAAAAATAATAATTTGAACAACGGCTCTCCAAAGCATGAAGACCCTGTGATAAAGTATGCGTCCGCCCAACAAGACGGCACATACCGTACAACACCAGCTGTTTAAGACTCAAGTGAAGATGGTTTTAGCTCCGCGGACACCCCGTATGCAAAACCGAAATCAAATTCGAATCAGTCGGCGAACTGTATTGAACCCAACTTGCGAAGAAGTCTATTAACACAAGTACAGAGTCAGAATCTGTGTGTAATATGACGCAGAAGGAATATAAAGTGATTGATCGTGGAAAAGCTCCCACAGTATGTAAGCTAGGAAAATCTGCTATGTTACGCATTGAATTAAAGATCCAGGATAAACCAAATATATCGGTGGTTGACACCGCGGCTGTTCGACTGTTGTATCGGAAAGTGTGTATCAATCACTCGAAACGAGACCACCTATAAAGAGTTATTTCAACATGCATGGTGCTGGAAAGGACATGTGTATGAAAGCATTCGTCACTGGACCCGTTGTAATACAAATAGGAACAACGAGGTATAAAATAGATCTCTGCGTCGCCCCAATTGAAGACGACATGTTACTAGGTCTGGACTTTTTGATAAAACAAAGGCCATAATTGATTGTAAGAAGAAGGTCTTCTTTGTCAATGGAGAAGCTCTAGATATGAGCTACGGACCACACAACTCGGGCCCAACGGCACCAAAAATACCCAAGATTTGTCGGGTTAGCAATACCTTCAACCCCCCGAAGAAGCGGGAACTCTTTAAGACGTGTTCTACACGTAGGACAAGAACACCGAACGGTTGATGTTATCTAGAAAGCCTACCAGGGTTCTGATGAACACAGCAGAAAGCTGAAGTTAGATTGATTGTCGATAGAAAACCGACAACATTACAAAAACAGGAAAACAGCAAACACCTACAATGGCCAGGAACTACAATCACATGCCACAATTTACAAGCACACAAGTAATTTGTTGAAATGGCTACAATGGAATAAAAAAGATAACAGGAAACACCTACAATGGCCGAAAAACATAGCCAAATGCCAGAAAGTAAATAGGAACTGCACAAGAAAAAAAAACCCACAATAAAAATACAAGAGACAAACATAAATAACGATAGGAACTCGGGATAGCCGGACTTGGTACCGGCACCAGCAAAAGCCAGTGGTAGGGTTAAACCGGTTTATGGGTACCCAAACCTCCCCTTTCTCTATCCCGTTTCCCTATAGTATCATAAACATGCGAATAAAACCCAATACAGATAGACTACTAACTCAATGACCACTATCTTGGAACAGAAAAAGCATAAGACAAAACGTAATTTTGAAAGAAGGGTCAAAGAGTGCTCGCCGCTAAACTGCCGCTCAAGGAATCTAGTCTGCTGGTAAAACACTGTCGCACTACGGAAGAAAAATCAAACTCAAAACTCCCCGAAGGGTTTGGTAAAGAGTCTTCATGTATTTCAGCAGACATCGGCAGTATCAGTGAGAGGCCAGTATATATGTAAAGTCTTCAGGTCACTGGAATCCAAAGCCAATTTAACGGATTTGTTCAGAATATCTTGTCGGAACATACCTTCGTCCGATCACGGGCATGATTCTTCTCATTGAAAAAACTGTACACAATGTATATATTTCACTTATACTTATGGATACTGCTGTGTGTTCGATTTCAACAGTTCATTTGGTTCATATTTTGTTATATGATGAGTGTAAATAATTGTTATTGAAAGTTATAGTAATATCCCCAGGGTATTAGACGGGGAGTGTATTGTAACCGTTGTTCCAATTCTATTTTCTGTTCAATTAATTGAGAAGGCCATTTCACCCCTTTTTAGTGGCAATCAGGAATAGTTGCCCGGTTGTTTCTTCATTTCTTTGCTTATTTTATGAGTTGATTTACTTGTTTCTTCTCACTGAACGTTGAGGTCTGATTTATTAATCAATCATTCAGATATTTTAATCGTTGTGTGTCAAAGCCATTTTACCTGGATGAATTGTAAAACATACACACAACGACAAAGATTTTTATTGCTTTCGGCTAAATTCATAAACGGTAAAATCACAGACATTAGTGAAAATACTGTTTTTCTGTGTTTTGGATTGTTAAAATATTATTGTTAGATTTAAACCTGGTTTAACTACCGTCAATTTACCCCAAAATTATATTAATTATTGTGTCTTTGCGTGAATCGCCACGTATTGGTCGTATTGAATATTGCAAGTTGCATCCACCGGCTTGCCTAGTTATTGTTTTGGCTTGTCCCCGATTCTTCATAAGATACAGAGGTGTAAGCTGGCTGTATCCGGTCCAGCACAGTCACAAAGACCTTCATCAGTGGTATACAGGGACAAGGAAAGTAAAGAGTAGACATGTCCAACACAAATTGCAGATAAAACTACTCAGTAAATTTCATGCGTGACTGAATTTTGAGCAGTGTACTTACATCTTAACAGGAAAAATTTTGAGTACTTTTTGTATTTTGAGTACATGTACTTACATCTTAACAAGAAAAAATGAACAACAAAAACAATTTTACTTCATAATTAGAAATGTTTCTACAAATAGACAAAGATGGGTGCCTTTAACATAGAATGTATGAAAAGGCTTGATGCTTTCATCTTTACTATTGTTAATTTATATTTCTTAGTAGTTAAATCCTTCCTGCTCCCGTATACGGCGTATCTGTACCACTAGTATATACTACAGCCTCCTCCAATATGAAAACTTCTTACTCAGATGCTTGTAAGTAACCTGAAAGCTACTGCTACAAGGATATGGGATAGAAACAACGGTAGTACAATACCGAAGGAACAAAGGAGTGGAATTTACAATAATCGAAGTCCAAAGACATGGCAAAAAACACAGAAAACAATGACGTTAGACACAGAAAACAATAACGTTAGACAGATACAAATCACAGAAATAGAAATCACAACATTCAAAACCAAGGCACTCACAATGTAACCCCTGGTAAGGCGGGATACCGTATGAATATACAATGACAGGTGTCCGAAATTACTCTTAGTTTGCTGTAGGTAACGTTTGTACGGACTTACGCGGTTTTTATGTACTAAGTATTGTACGTCACTATATGCGGATGTGCGTCAATGGCTTTCGGCTAATACACAATGAATGAACTAGACGTATTTTAGTTGTATTCGCCCTAATTATAAATCCACTATACGATAACACGATATTGAGAAAATGCACATGAGACAAAGTCTCTAAAAAAATTGATTACACCAAGTAATGGAACAACGTTTTTATTGTTGTTCTTCATCTTGAAGTAACCATGAGGCCTTCACAATGAGCTTTGCTCATACCTCATAGTAAGTTCACGACGGCCCCTAGGACCTCTTTGGGCGGAATTCGAGCAACGCTTCACCCATTTACCCCTTTCGTCGTAGATGCGGAGTCTTCAACAAACATAAAATTAACTGACAAAGTGCTCCTACAATTACTGTCATCCGTTGCCAGATTAAACACTGATAGAAGACAAGCACAAACATATAAATAACCACAGGGCACTCATCGAGTCAAATGCAAGAAAACTTGGCATATTAAACAATGAGATGTGGGCACTAAAACAGAATGGTCATAATCAAAGTTGGATTTTATAAAAAAAATAATTAATAAATAAATGAAACGCTTAAATTTGAAAGTATGATAGTGAATCTCCCAAGAACAGGTGCCATAACTGAAATGTATAGAGGGTATACATGTCTCACATGGGGAATCTAAATCTTTTTTTGGACTCCACACTGCATGAGAGACAAACTCCAGTCTTAAATTAACAAAGAAAAGATATGGAGTAAATGCACTTGAGACACAGTAAACCAGTCCATGGAAAACACTTTTGTTGTTGCTCTTATCTTTAAGTCTCAATGAGGCCTTCAACAATGAGTTATTGCCCCTAGCAACGATTTGAGTGGAATTCATTGTTAGATGTCGAGAAGAGCAACACTACACTCATGTATTCCTTTCGTCATGGGTGCAGGTTTGTCAACAAACATTAAATTTATTGATTATTAGGATCTAGTTTGGTTTTATGCATTTTAAACATTTTTTGGAAATTGTTGATTTCCTATGTTTGGGATCTAGTGCTGCTGATGAGGAATTAATTTCCGAAATAGCCATACAGCTCATCAAAATTTATTGCAGTTGGGGTAAACATATGTGCTATGGTCTCACATTCATTTATTCATATCCTTTCGTAAAATGTTCAATACAGGAGTTTGTCTGTCAATGCAGTGTGGAGTTGGTAAATAATTCTCCGTGTTAGAGATGTATGCTCCTTATTTTTCTCAGATATGGTGTACTTGTAGATGAGATTATAATTCAAATTCACGTGTACACTTTGATTACAACTATTATCTAAATTAATGTACATTCTAAAACCTAAGGTTTAAGTCCCTGCATCGAAGTTTTGTCCTTAGCTATATTTGATATTATTGATTACTAATATTCGGATTTTTGTTTGGTTTTATGCGTTTTAAACATTTTTTTGCAATTGCGAATTTCCTATGTTTGGGTTCTAGTACTGCTGATGAGAAATTAATTTCCGAAATGGCCATAGAGCTCATTAAAAATTAATTGCAGTTGGAGTTAACATATGTGTTATCGTCTCATGTTCATTTACTAAATATTCTTTCGTAAAGTCTCTACAAATAAATGATTAAACCAAGTAATGGAACAACGCTTTTATTGTTGTTTTTTCATCTTGAAGTAACCATGAGGCTTTCAACAATGAGCTGTGCTCATACCTCATAGTGTTATCGTCTGATGTTCATTTACTAAATATCCTTTCGTAAAATAAAATTAACTGACAAAGTGCTCTTACAATTGCTGTCATCTGTCGCCCGAAAAAGGACTAATAGAATACAGAATAAAAGTCAGAATAAAATTTGGATATTCCAAAATAATAAAATGATAAAATTTAAATAACGATAGTGTATCTATATGAGATATTCTCTCAAGAACAAGTACACCATAACTAATGTTGTTCATCTTTAAATGTTTGCGTGTCTTCAGTTTGTTTGTGCTTTACTAATGTTATTTCTTTGTTTTTCCAATGTTGCCATTGTCCTTGGATTATTCGTTTTAGACTGAGGGTTTGTCTCTCACTTACTTTGGAGTCTGTGAGTACTGAGGTAGGGCACAGTAATCTTACTTTGAAAAGTGTCCTTTCTTTTATTCCAGTATTTCCGTTACCTAGTGTTTCCTCTCCGTTTAATTGTTCCTACTAAATTTTATAACGGTATAGAATTATCAATGCCTTCTTAACCAGCCAAGTTTTCTTACAATCATTTAATGAGTGACCTTAATTCATCTGTATGTACATTAAAGTGTTAAAAGATCAAGTTAAAACTGCATGGCGAATGCATGTTTATCGATATCTAGTTATAATGAGGCTTGAGCTTTCTGTAAGCCGGTTCTCATTGTTCCAGATTGGATGTCAAAACCTAAAAAACATACTTCCGCTAATTTGAATTTCCCTTGACAGATTAAGATCTTGTTGACTCAAACTTCTCATGTTTTTGAGCTGATATCATTCACATACGCTCAGCAGTATTAATTACTGAAGCTGTAACTTAGATGAATGATTAATAAAGATTTCGCTTCGCTCCTTTCCATGGTAGTTAACTAATACAAAATTTTAAAAAATCTTTTTAATATTTAATGATAATTTTTAAGCAATTGTCTTATTTACAATACAAAAAAATTTTTAAAAAGTAAAATATGGGACTTGTATTTGATTTTTCTGTCTAACATTGAGCTAAGTAAATAAAATACTGCAAATAATACAAGTTTACGTTTGAAGGGAAACAACTCCTAATTAAAAAGAGTTTACTATTACATCTACAATAAAAAGATATTTGAATACTATAAATTATATTCAAGCAATGTTGCAAATCTGAGCTGATCATCTCCGTAACTAGCCACTAATACTACTTTGTTTGTTTGTTCTGTACAATTGATTTGAACTGATCCTTCCCATATCCCGGATTCTTCATTTAAAGTTAAAGGAGTCCAATCCTTGTTAACAACCACTGCCACTGTGGTAGCACGTGGCACGCGAACGGAAAACGGTACAAACACACCATTGAGTCCTGAATTAATGGACATTGGTTTCCACATATAGCATCCTTCTTTCCAGTAGCCAAACTGTTTAGGATATTCAGTTATCTTTTGTTTAATAGCTTTACAATTAATGAGGTAGTTATACAGTCCTGGAATCTGATGGCTGGTATCTGTGAATGGATTACCATGCACACATAGGATAAAGAAACCAGTTCTGGGTAAAGATACTAGAAGTTTTACTTCCGTATCGCAGGACTGAATGAAAACGAATTCCGAACAGTCATTGTTGGTTTCAGCTTCCGACAAACTAGCAGTAAATCTCATAGCTTCCGTTGTTTTGAACAAAATTTCTAATTTATTGTCATCTAAATGAACTATCGGATCTGGATGACTTACAGCCGTGATTTCATACTTAACTAACATTGGTTGTGGACCAAGGAATCCTGACGGCAGTTTTGGTAGCTGCAGTGTGCGAACATCTTCATTACACACTATCAAAAATTGTGCAACATGGCGCATCTTTTTTGTGTCAGTGTCTGGATCTTTAGCGTAAATTTCTAACCCAAATTCTCCTTTAAATGGAGCTGTAATTCTGAAAATATTTTCACCATTAATTGGTTTGTGTGTAACATAGCCTTCATATTCGGAAGAATTTTCGTGGTGGAGAAATCTACTTCTAAATTGCATAGGTTTTGGAGAAGTTATGTCAATCTTAGCTTCTCCGTTGGACGTATCAATTATCGCCGATTGTTGTGTAGTAGTGAGGCCAAATTTATGGAAAGCAGATTGCACTCCCCAGTTCTGATAGGCACAAGGTGGATAAGGCTTATGTGCAGTTTCCGAAATCGCCTCTTGGACTATAATATATTCACAGACTTCTGCAAACAGATTTTCTAGTTTCTCTGAAATATCTGGCTTTGAATATATTTTTAAGTCATAAGTTCCTGTTTTAGGAAGTCGTAATCTAAACGTAACCATGCCCTCTGTTGCTTCTAGCATGGCATATCGATTGAATTTGATCCCATCATGCTCATCATTACCGTTCAATTCTTGTATGCTAAATGTAAAATTGTAGGTATTATCTTTTGGATATTTCAGTGCAATGTAGACTTGATCGCTGGAATATATATTGGCAAATTTGTGACTCAACAAATCCATTCCGAGCAGGAAAAAATGTGGGGTCATAATTGGCATATTGCAGAACTCTTCTTCTGATACTTGGGGATCAAGTAGCTGCCATTTTATATCGTCTGGGTAATGAGTGTATATAAATTGCACCGGATGAGTGAGGAAAAAATGGCTGTCAATTTCATAGTTGATCTCCCCTGTTCCCGTTTGAATTGGTCTGCGTGCAAATCTGACATCAACAAAGCGCCACAACCCATCTATTAATACAACATTCCATGTGTGGTGATTAGATCCCGGACCTAATGGCTGTCCAGGTTTGTAGTCAGAACCTTTAGCCACACCAGTTATTACTTTACAAGGGAGTTCACTGTGTCTGAAAAAAGAAATCAAAACGGTTATCCACAGCAGTGACAATTTTACACGGGAGTTCCCTGTGTACGCAGAATTCAAGTAATCACTTTAATCATCTAATGTGGAGAATAATTTTATTATAGTGAATAAAAAGAGTCAACATATTCATATCTGTGATTTCAGTTCGCACGTGCCTTTCCTGTTGCTGATGAAAAGCTATAAATTACTAAGTATACACATATGGCAGCAGGAATTCTCTGGTTTTATCCATTTAAAAGCATTATGATTTTTTGCCCATGGACCCCCTTACTTTTCCCATAATTTCATTTTATACATCTTTATAAGCATTCTGTAAAACTTTCATTAAATTTTATTAATTCTGTCACATTCAATAGTGGTCAAACTTAACTAATGTTACTCCTAGGAAAATCCGAGGAGTTCAGTTTCCCGCCAAATATTCAATCACTTAAATCTCAAAAACTAGATTTTCACTTAAATTACTAATTTCCTTAATTTTAAAACACAAAATCACATTTATTTGAAATCTTATTTATTTTCAAATAGAGTAGCGAACCCCCTTATTAAGAGGAATATGCGAAGAAATTGTCGTCTGCAGAAACTAAATTTATACTTAATTATTTAGGAATGAAACACTGCAACATTGAATATTTTTTGCAAGTCAACTGGTACCCATACATCAAATGCTATTAATGATCAGATCAGATCTTTATTCTAAATCCTGGCTCCGTGTTGTTCAAAATTATAGAAAACATTCTCTTCTTGTATTAATCGTCCTTTATATTCTTACTTGATAACTGATACAAAAAATTCTCATAATTTTTGATACGGGATAGAGAAAGAGGGGGTTAAGTTACCTATAAATCGGTTTACCCCTACCGATACCTTTTACTGGTGTCGGTATCAAGTCCGGCTATCCCGAGTTCCTATCGTTGTCTATGTTTGCCTTTTACCTTTTTGGTGTTTTAGTGCAGTTCCTTAATGGATTATGACATGTGATTGCAATTTTCGGCCATTGTAGGGGTTTCCTGTTATCCGTCCACTTCATTAATCAGAAGATTTATTTTTTTTCAAACTTACAAACATAACGTATGATACGCCATTGCGTACGTAGTTCTACCATTACTGAGTCCACGAAGGACTTCCTCAGGACTTCCTGGATCTACGTCTTCAAATGATATGTCCTGTGGTTTCTTGGAGGCTAACCATAAAAACAGGATTCTGAACAAAAAAAAGAAAAAAGAAAAAAAAAGAAATAGAAAATATAATGTGATCACTACAATTCTTTTTAATAAGATTTCTTTCAATCTCGAATAAGGCAGAGTAGATCTAGAGGTCACTGATTTCGTCAAAGTTGAAAGAGACGTAACCAACGTCAAGTGATATAGTATTGCATCATCGATGTCCTTGACAGAGTAAGTTTAAGAAAATCAAATTCTTAACAGAATATCATAGACTAATAGCCACAATTGACAACCGCTTGTTACACCCTATAGTTAATCTAAACACAATATTTTTTCTTCTTTATTTTCTTTCTTTTAGGCCGTATCATTGTAATTATTGAACTCAAGCTCCTGAGGTCACCTTCATCCCTTGATAAAGGAATCGCCTCTGTGTATTTACTTTTTACCATTGGGCACATGTATTCGGTAAAATAAAAAAAAATGAAAGGATATGGAGTAAATGGACATGATACAAAGTCTGTACAAATACATGATAGAAGTTAAGTTATCAATGGAACAAAGCTTTTATTGTTGTTCTTTATCTTGAAGTCACCATGATACATTCAACAATAAGCTTTGCTCATACCTCACAGTAAGTTCATGACAGCCCATAGCACCAATTTGCGCGGAATTCATTGATAGATGTCAAACAACGCCACATCCATGTCTCTTTTGGTCATGGATGCAGGATTGTAAACAAATATACTAAAAACTGGCAAAGTGTTCTAACAATCTGTTTCCCGACAGAAAGACTAACTGAAAACAATGACAACATATAAACATTTTTATGCCCACGTAACGATAAGTCGGGGGTATATTGTATTACCCCTGTCCGTCCGTCCGAGGGGGTACATGGTTTGTCCGCGCAACTCCTCCTACAGTTTAAATGCTAGAAAGTTTTTTTTGCAGATCATTTGTACATAAATTGAAGATGTGCATGAGGTAAGTATTTAGATTTTAGTCCATTTTTGTCAACAATATACATTGTTGAACTTAGTATTTTTTTAATGATTTTTCATAGAGGGTACATAGTTTGTTCGCGCAACTCCTCCTACAGTTTTGATGCTTGGGAGTTTTTATTTTGCAGATCATTTGTACCTATATTGAAGATGTGCATGTGGTAAGGAATTTAATTTTGGTTCATTTTTGTCAAATATATACAATGTTGAACTTGGTCATTTTTGGGGTGAATTATTAATAGATGGTACACAGATTGTCCGCACAACTCCTCCTACAGTTTTGATACTAAGAAGCTTTTATTTTGCATTTTCTTTGTATGTTTATTGAAGATGTGCACGTGGTATGTATTTTGATTTCGGTTATTTTTTTTTTCATAAATATACATAGTTAAACTTATTATTTTTTTTGGTTATTAAGTAATAGAGGGTACATAGTTTATCCGGGCAACTCCTATAGTAACATGTGTTTAGCGGGGCATCATATGTTTCTTACAGACACAAATATTACTAAGAAATCCCAATTTGATTCAACCTTGTGCGGGGGGCATGTCATCCTCTAGTTTTATTTTATCTTAGGGTGGCATATTTTAGTATCCACATTCAAATGTTACCTAATTGTGACTGTGATGTACAATAAACCGTTACAGCTTCATTGTTATATTTTCGTTATATTGTGTGTACATATAAATGTACTCGATGTGTCGCGAAATTTTACTTGACAATAAGACAACCGTAATAAAGCTTTAGGACCATAGTGGATCAGAAAACAATTCATTTTACAGAAAATAACAAATTAGCAAAATTGTTCAAAACGTGAATTAGTAAGAGAAAATTATTATTGACTACATACCTTGCTTTTGTGATGTCATCATCAATATTCTTGGAATAAATAAGATCCCAAATAAGTTCTCGGAATGTACTGAAGCGTCCCTGACATACCTATAATAATATTTAGAGAGACAATAATAGCAATTAAAAGTCAGTAGTATGGCTTAATATTTTATAGAGGGAAGATAACAGTGGTTGAAAATTACAATCACAGGCCACAATATACATTTCTTTTTATCTTCATATTCTCTATGTTAAAAGTATGTGTAAATCTTTTATTTAATTGTACGAACAAGGTTACGACATATATACCCGTTTCCTGTCACCGAAGTTAATATATATATATTTTTTAATTATGCAAATTTTTATTGTATTCATTTCTGGTGACTGCTAATGTATTTTATGTATGTTGTAGTCCTTTGATAATCAATAAAATTAAACGTATTTTAGTTATAATATGCCTTTAGTGGACAAGCCATGAACATCAGGTCAATAGAGCTGGAGCAATGATCACAAAGTTAACCGCTGAAAAGGTAGATTAATAGATTGATCATTGTCATCCCTTATAATCGTTTATCCATAACATGAATATTTATGAGGACTCTGTGAAATATTTAACCTTGGAGATAAAAAGCGACCTAAAACAAGATGACAGAGGAAGTAAACAGACAACTATGGTAGAACATACTTTTCTAACATGTTGTTCCCAAATTACAGTGTTATCTTTCATGTGATTGGTCAGATGATCAACCGGAACCGGATCTGGAATACTGGCGTCATTCATATTTACAATAGTTAGTTGGAATGAGGCTGGTGGTGAGTCTAATCCGTTAGGTATACTATTTACCATGGTTTCCTATAAATAAATGTCCACATGAATACCGAAGCAAGAGCTAAAATCATATTTGAAGAAACATGACAACATAAGGATTACATTCAAACAGAGAACGTAAAAAGACGAAACAAACAGAATATAATATAAACGCCACAAAAAAAATCAAAAACAATGTTGTAGACACTTGTTTAAAATTCTAGAAAATTTGCGTTTCGGTAATGTTTCTGACTGAAGAATCACGTGTACTATTAATATCCGTTTACAAATCAATTTCTTGGTGGCATATCTGAACTCATACTTTGTCAAATTACCTATTATTTATTTAATTATCTTTTCTTTCTTTGTGATATCAATGAAATTTCACCGATTTCCGTTTATATAATTTATTGCACATGGTAAATATCAAAATACCGAAGTTACTTTAATTCATTTTCTGCATATGCGCATAACGACAACTTATGTCTCATCAGTGCAGATCAAGCCAAAACATTGAAAATCCATTACCCGAAAAACGTATAAAAGATGACAGAGAACAAATAACCAAAAGGATCTAAATAGAAATGCCAAAATTCAGCTAAGGACAGAGCTATGCATGAGGGAGATACTCCTTAGTTTTAAACACAACTTTGTAAAATTTAGGTATTACAAGTTTCAATAAAATCGGTTTTTGGGTTAGCACCGAAATACTGACTACTGGGTTGGTGAATACCCTAGGGGACTAACAGTCCACCAGCAGAGGCATCGGCACAGTGGTAATAAATATCAAAATACCGAAGTAACTGTTGTAAAAAGTTGATTTAGATGGGTTTAACAGTATTTGGGAAGTTTATTATGTAGTTTCTAAATATATTTTCTTAAAACAGAAAAACAAACGAGAAAAAATAGAATCAAAGATAAAAAAACACAGAAAGGTAATACAAATGGAGACAACATAACGAAATATTATAATACCAAAAGTGAAATAATGCAGAAAATAAATGTACAATAACTTCGGTATTTAATTATCTATTACCACTGGGTCGATACCACTGCTGGTGGACTGTGGGTCCCCGAGGGTATTCACCAGCCCAGTAGTCAGTACTTCGGTGCTGACCCGAAAGCCGATTCTACTTGGAACCTTACAATATCTAAATTTTTGTAAATTTTGTTGAAAACTAAGGAGTTTCTCCCTCATGCCCGTTCCAAGTCGGGAATATGACGGCTTGCCAAAAATGTTCTGTGTTGGATTGTGTTTCCCTGATTCAGTCGAATGTTATACGGATTTTCCTTACTGGTCTCTTCCTTAGATCGATTCGAACTTTTGATGTCACTTTTATTCATGCAAAGCTCTGTCTTTAGCTGAATTTTGGCTTTACATTTAGATCATTTTGGTTATTTGTCCTATATCGGTGATTAAACATCTTTGAGTGTATGGTCTTCCCAACATTTAGATTTTATCTGCACTGAAGAGACATAAGTTGTCGAAATGCGCATATGCAGAATTTGAATTCACAGTAACTTCGGTATTTAGTCATTTGATTTCCGCACAAAGACATTTCGACAGTTTATGTCTAATTAGTACATTTAAACCCCAAATATTTTGGAAACTGTGCATCAACAGGTTAAAGAAATTGTACTTCATAGCAACTTTCTATCCAAGGAAGCGAAAAGGACCACATCGTAATATGGTTTTTAATAAATTATTTGCGAAATGCGCATATGCAGACAATAAATTAACAGTAACTTCGGTATTTTGTTATTTATTACCACTGGGCCGATGCCTCTGCTGGTGGATTGTTAGTCCCTGAGGGTATTCACAAACCCAGTAGTCAGTACTTCGGTGCTGACCCAAAAACCGATTGTATTGAAACTTGCCATAACTAAATTTTACAAAATTTTGTTTAAAACTAAAGAGTATCTCCCTCATGCATAGCTCTGTCCTTAGATGAATTTTGGCTTTCTGTTTAGATCCTTTTGGTTATTTGTTCTCTATCAGCTTAAACAGGTTTTTCGATTTATGGACTTCCGAATGTTTTGGTTTGATCTGCACTGATGAGACATAAGTTGTCGAAATACGCATATGCAGAAAATAAATTAACAGTAACTTCTGTATTTTTTTATTTGTTACAAAACACTTTTTCACTTTGCAGAACAAGGTAATTTGATTTAGTAATAGTCGAGTGCAATAGAGTCAACTCAAACTTAAGTACATATGTTTGTTTATGTATTTATAAATCTCCGAACAATTAGTAAAACATACCTGTTTTCTTGTTATCTTATCAAAAGTATCAATATTTCTACTTGTGGGGGATAGTAAGTACTGTTGAAGTAATTCTTCATTATCATCATTATCTCGTCTTGTACATACGATCAGATACTGACACACATGCGTATACATACTTTCCGGTTGGTTTGGAAAACTACCGTAAATTTCTAATCCATACTCTCCGGACATTGGCATCGTAAGAGCTACATATGCTTTTGTATCATTATCTTGTATTTTAATACATTTCTGCAGTTCTTTCTCGTTCCAATCATTCCTAAGACATCTACAATACACATTTACTGGTCGTGTTTTATTTATTTCTATACAGACAGATTGTTCTGTAGTTGTTATGGTTCCACGTTTTTGGACCGGAAACAGACACATTTTCTCACACCTTGCTCCTGGTCCCCAAATCCTATCTAAACATGGCGGGAGAGGGTCATCTTCTATACATGTCCTATCTATCTGAACTTTGTAAGACACCACCTCCTGAAACTTGTCTTCTTTCCTGTCAGTTTTAACTCTTTTAGCAAAAAGTTTTAACAGATAAAGTCCCTGAGGTGGAGAACGAAGTGTAAAGTGGGCCCTACTGCTGTTCACTTCATGGTAAACAAAACTTTTTAACTGTTGTCCATCAACAGTTTCACTTCCTGTCTCCAAAGATGTCATTTTATGAAAGAATTTTGTTGGTTGTGAAAAGCCAAGATCCCACTTTACTTGTCCACGTTTTGTTTGTAAGATACACTTTACATTTGCCATGAAATTCAGACCACATACAAAAAAGTGTGGTTTGACAAACGGCAAATTCTCGAATTCGGACAGTGGTATAGGACGATCAACTAGCTGCCATACTGGTTCAGATGACCAATGACTCAGCAATAATTTGTCTGGATCTGTCAGAAAATAATATTCCTCGGACGCCGGATGACCCTAAAAAATAATTAGAGAAAAAGATATAAAGAATATTATACAGTTACTGTCTTTTGTTGAGGTAAATGTGCAGTGTTATTGACTTTTGGGAAAACAGATATTCACCGAGCCGCATGGCGAGGTGAATATCTGTTTTCCCAAAAGTCAATAACACTGCACATTTACCGAAACTAAAGACAGTAACTGTTTTATTCTATTATCTAATAGATACATAATAATTCTTCATCTACATGTATCATGTGTGAAATTTTCTATTGGTGTCGAATTAAAGAGGTTTCGGATATCGCATAAAATAAATGAAATATTTACTTTTTAAATAATATTTTGTGGATGATTAAAACAATAAATATAATTAAATCATAATCTTTACTTTCAGAAATTCACAGATTCTAGCTAACACTGAGTTTTCAACGTTTGACTTGTTGTAGGACTGAAATGTACATGTTGCTCATATTGATAAAACTATACGGTATTTGTTTTCAAAGGAAATTTGAGATCCAAAATTATATGAAGTGAATGAATTAAATACTTGAAAAGTATTTGCTTGTAAATCGAAGAAGGTTTGATATGTCTGTGATATGTGCCCTTTTCAAAGAACGATCAGTGTTATTTGCATCCTTTTAGTGATGCTAGTATTTAGTAACGAATAAGATTTTCTGAATTATTCTGCTGTCGCCATTTAGGTGTTCTCACAAGGCTTTAAACAGGACTGGGTTGCACAAACGTAAATTAATGTTAATTGACGTTCAAATTTTAAGTGTATATTAAATCCTTCACAAATTCAACCGAACTAATTTACACTTAAAATTTAAATGTCAGTTAACTTTAATTGACGTCTGTGCAATCCAGTCCAGATGTTCGTTAAAAGAGTGAACTTTATCATTTGTGTTTTTCCGATTGTTCCACACTGGTTGGAGAATATGAAGAAGGGAGGGATTATCATTTTTTATGTAACTAGCGAACATCGATTCTTTAAAAACTTTATTCAAAGAATTAAATTTTTTATCCTTAAAATTTGATGATTTCTGTCTTTTAAATGAATGCTGGTGTTACTTCCTTTTCAATCCTTGCATCTGTATAATGTGCGACG
>MJUU01073993.1:0-20377 GCA_002080025.1 Modiolus philippinarum
CTGATAGTTCTTAGCGATTCAAGAACATGAAAAATGTGATTAAAAAATTCTTATGAATCTTCATTTTAGTCATTACATAGACACTGGTCAGTGCAAAACTTGCCTTTTACACATTATTTTGTTCAAAATTCCATGAAAATGAAAAAAATCTGATAAAAAAAATTACTGATAAATCTTCATTTTAGTCATTAAATATATACCTGTCAGTGCAAAATTTTCCTTTTACACATTATTTTGTTTAAATTCCTTGAAAATGAAAAAATGTGATAAAAAAATTACTGATACATCTTCATTTTAGTCATTAAATATATACCGGTCAGTGCGAAACTTTCCTTTTTCATATTATTTTGTCCAGAATTCCATGAAAATGAAAAAATGTGATAAAAAATACTTACGAATCTTCATTTTAGTCATTACATGTATACCGAGTCAGTGCAAAACTTTCCTATTACACATTATTTTGTTCAAAATTCCATGAAAATGAAAAAAATGGGATAAAAATTACTGATGAATCTTCATTTTAGTCATTACATAGACACCGGTCAGTGAGAAACTTTACTTTTACACATTATTTTGTTCAAAATTCCATGAAAATGAAAAAATGGGATGAAAAAATTACTGATAAATCTTCATTTCAGTCATTAAATATATACCAGTCAGTGCGAAACTTTCCTTTTTCACATTATTTTGTCCAGAATTCCATGAAAATGAAAAAATGGGATAAAAAATACTTACGAATCTTCATTTTAGTCATTACATGTATACCAGTCAGTGCAAAACTTTCCTATTACACATTATTTTGTTCAAATTCCATGAAAATGAAAAAAATGGGATTAAAATTACTGATGAATCTTCATTTTAGTCATTACATAGACACCGGTCAGTGCGAAACTTTCCTTTTACACATTATTTTATTCAAAATTCCATGAAAATGAAAAAATGGGATGAAAAAATTACTGATAAATCTTCATTTTAGTCATTAAATATATACCGGTCAGTGCGAAACTTTCTTTTTACACATTATTTTGTCCAAAATTCCATGAAAATGAAAAAAATGGGATGAAAAAATACTAACGAATCTTCATTTTAGTCATTACATAGACACCGGTCAGAGCGAAACTTTCCTTTTACACATTATTTTGTTCAAAATTCCATTAAAATGAAAAAGTGGGATAAAAAAATTACTGATAAATCTTCATTTTAGTCATTACATAGACACCGGTCAGTGCAAAACTTTCTTTTTACACATTATTTTTTTCAAAATTCCATAAAAATGAAAAAATGTGATAAAAAATTTACTGATACATCTTCATTTTAGTCATTAAATATATACCTGTCAGTGCGAAACTTTCTTTTTACACATTATTTTGTCCAGAATTCCATGAAAATGAAAAAAATGTGATAAAAAAATTACTGATACATCTTCATTTTAGTCATTAAATATATACCAGTCAGTGCGAAACTTTCTTTTTACACATTATTTTGTCCAGAATTCCATGAAAATGAAAAAAATGGGATAAAAAAATACTTACGAATCTTCATTTTAGTCATTACATGTATACCAGTCAGTGCGAAACTTTTCTTTTACTCATTATTCTATTCAAAATTCCATGAAAATGAAAAAATTGGGATAAAAAAATTACTGATAAATCTTCATTTTAGTCATTAAATATATACCGGTCAGTGTGAAGCTTTCCTTTTACACATTTTTTGTTCAAAATTCCATGAAAATGAAAAAAAATTGGATGAAAAAATACTTATGAATCTTTATTTTAGTAATTAAATAGACACCGGTCAGTGTGAAACTTTCCTTTTACACATTATTTTGTTTAAAATTCCATGAAAATGAAAAAATGGGATAAAAAAATTACTGATAAATCTTCATTTTAGTCATTAAATATATACCGGTCAGTGCAAAACTTTCCTTTTACACATTATTTTGTTCAAAATGAAAAAATAGGATAAAAAAATTACTGAAAGATCTTCATTTTAGTCATTAAATATATACCGGTCAGTGCGAAACTTTCCTTATACACATTATTTTGTTCAAAATTCCATGAAAATGAAAAAATGGGATGCAAAAATTACTTATGAATCTTCATTTTAGTCATTACATAGATACCGGTCAGTGCGAAACTTTCCTTTTACACATTATTTGTTCAAAATTCCATGACAATGAAAAGTTGGATAAAAATTACTTAAGAATCTTCATTTTAGTCATTACATAGACACCGGTCATTGATAAACTTTCCTTTTACACATTATTGTGTGAAAAATTACATAAAAATGAAAAAATGTGATAAAAATTACTAATAAATCTTCCAAATATTCATTTTATTTCCCGTTTAATGTGTCATTAAATTTATGGATATGAATTCACAGATTTTTTTTTATTGAAATAGAATTTCAAAGTTTTATTTAGAAAAATTGATTTAATTTTTATTCTATGTTCCATATTTTTTTTCTTTTCTCTCGACATTCGCACGCCGATGTATTATCACTTCAAAAACACTAGCATTCCTATATTTTAATTAACCTGAATTGAAATAAAAAATGACGGGTGACGGATGACTAATGCAAACTGATTGGCTGAATGCTGAACAGTGACGCATGACGGATGACGAGTACAAACAACCTGTGGCTTAGGAACGGTGACTCCTGACGGATGAATGCTGACTGATGAATGATCTGACGGATGCCTTTTGAATCATGACTGATCGGTGACGGATCGATGACTCGTGACGGATCGCAAAAATGGGAATGTTGACTGGTCCAGGGACTGTAGGAATCACCCTGTCCGTACGTTCGTCTGTCCGTTTGTCATGCCTGTCTGTCCGTCTGTCTGTCCATATTTCTTGTAAGCGCTTCTCCTCTTAAACGGCTTATTGGATTTTGATGAAACTTTACACATTTGTTCAACACCACCTGTAAATGTGCATGAAGGATTATGGTTGTTGTCAAAAATTGAAAAGGGGGGGGGATAATTCAACTGTTTCCTGAAAAAGGGGGGGATAAAAGCTCGTAAGCGCATAGCCTCCTGAATGGCTTATTGGATTTTGATTAAACTTCACACTGTTGTTCGACACCACCTGTATATGTGCATGAAGGAATATGGTCGCTGTCCAAAATTGGAAAGGCGAGATAATTCAGGTTTTTCACGAAAAAGGGGGGATAAAAGCTTTTAAGCGCTTCTCCTCCTAAATGGCTTATTGGATTTTGAAGAAACCTCACACATTTGCTCAACACGACCTGTAGATGTGTATGAAAAAATATGCTTGCCATTCAAAAGTTGAATGGGGAGATTTTTTCCGAGAAAGGGGGAATGACAGCTCATATGCGCCTCTCCTCTGAAAAGCTTATTGGATTTTGATGAAACTTCACACAGTTGTTCCAAGCCACATGTAGATGTGCATTAGTAAATGTGATTATTTTTTTTTGGAAGGCGGGCGAGGGTATCATTTTGTGGCTCCCAGGCCACAGTACCTGTAGTTTTTTCATGTTTTTCTCGTATTGATAAATGGTTTATCGGTAGATCCCACAGACAGAGTTGCTAACTTTTACTATAAATGAAAAAAAAAAACAACAAAAAACATTTTATGAAAGTATAGTGATCTTCTATACTTTATAATGATTAATAATGGGATATGAATAAATGTACATGTTCACACCTATTGATTATTTTTTATAACAATTGCAAAATACTGTGATCTTAGTGTTTTATTTAACCTGGATATGCATGGGTTACTTTTTAATAATCACTTTGCTTCCGGCGTCGTCCATCGTCCGTCCGTCGTGACCTTTGTTCAAACATATTCTCCACTTGGCGCATCCATGATAGCTGTCAGAGGAGACTTTAGTTTAACATTGGACCTTACGGAAACGGCCTTCTCATTTAGTAAACGCAATGTCATGATGACAACGTAATGACCAGATGACTCATTAGACTACCAGGCTAATTGCAATTCAACTTTTTTCCTCTGTACCACCAAGGACAATATTTTTACACGTAACAGAGTGAGAGAATATTTAACTTCAACTCCTCTAAAACACGACCTACCTCATCAAATATGTCCACCAACAGAACTATAGTTAAATATTGGAGTACATGTACCATGTGTATAGCAAACACCCATAGAAGGAAAAGCGGAAACTACTCAGTCAATTGCACCCACATAGACTTGTGTCGCTTAGGTCAATACTGTATGCTACCAGAAAATGCGAGACCCCCAAAAATATGTTTAGAAATATTCCGCTTTGAAACCACTGGACCATTAACCAACAATATCCTCGCAATGGATGTTCTTGATCATGATGTGACTAATGTCTGCACCTTTAGCACTTTTCACAAAAAAATCTTACCGTAAGTAATATGAAAATTTTAATGACGTGCTCGTTAGATTTTTTGTAAAGAGAGATGTTGTACTAGATGATTTCCGACTGGTATAATTATTTATTATATGTTTTTATTTTGAAGTAGGCGGTGATCAAAAAGAAATTGAATTAATATGGAGTAAATGTACAAAAGAAATATCCCGATAAATACGTGGTTTCAGATGAAAGTCCCGCTTTTGTTTTCGTTCTTCGATTTGAGGTCACCGTTAGTAATAACGCATCATCATAGTTCAAAACGGCCATTGAGCTGGTTGGAGAAGTATCCATCGCCGCTATTTTCCTCTTTGAAGGGTCAAGGATGACGGGCTTGGTCAACAAACATAATAACTAACAATACCTGTCAAAGTTTTCAAACAATTGCTGTTAAATCGGTTGCTCGACTAAAACTTAAAATAAAACAACATAAACATACACGATCATACACAGGAGACTGATCGCAATACTTGTAAGGAAACTGGTAAAAATGTCAGGTTATGTTTGCAATTTATAAGCACATAGACTAAACCATTATTTGGTAACTACAAAATAAAAGTGTATACAAATGTGAAATTTTCTCATTGAACAAGTACACCGTAATTCCTCTAACAATAAAAAAAATGGATATTGAGTAAATGTTCACGTCGAGACAAAATCAAATAATATAAAAAAATTGATTAAACTGTCAAGCTTCACTAAAAAAGTCTAGCTTTCAACACTGTTGCAGCAAGCACATTTGATTTTTTTTCTGCTGTACGTTTAGGGGATATGGCATTGTAATGTGTCATTTTATTGCTTTAATCCAAAGTCCGGATAAGAAAGGGAAATGCCTATTGAATCATGTTTTGAAGCTCTAACCCGATTGGTCCTTTACCCACAGTGACTTATATTTTCATACTTAAAAGGCCTGTATCGTTTAAAGATCTCGGGGAAGGATAAGTTGTCGAAATGGCCATATGCAGCAGGCAAATCTGTTTTTTTTTCTTTTTTTTTTTTTTGCTGTATGCTTTAGGGATGTGGCATTGTAACGTGTCATTTTATTGTTTTAACCAAATTCGGGATAGGAAAGGGAAATGCCTATTAAATCATGTTTCGAAGCTCTAACCCAATTGGTCCTTTACCCCAGTGACTTTTTGTCCTGGTTTTTCATTTGAAGCATAATTTGACAAATTGGCCATACACATCATTTATTTAGATCCATTCGTTCATTTATTCATATCAAATTTCCCCATATCTATTCTTTGAATACATGTGTACACCACAAAACACACGCTGGTAGTTAGAACTTCATGTAAAGACAAGGGGCTCGATCGTGCCCCCATCATGAAATGTCAGTCTCGACACCAAAAAAAGGTATCACAAATTGCTTCAGATCCCTTTCAAACTTGGTAACATAAGTTATAAAGAGAGATATCTTTTCACATACTTTATATTATACCTAGTGCAATATCAGTAAAGACTCAATATTCACACGGGACCTATTTCCTATTCACCTTATCAATTATTTTATTTCTGATATTTTAAGGGGGAAAATCTACTATGACGTCCCACATAAGGGGGAAAAACTACTATATAGTCAATTTTTCCCCCGGAAAAATGGCTATATGTAGTTTTTCCGGGGGAAGAATGGCTATATAGTAGTTTTTCCGGGGGAAAATGGCTATGGGGGAAAAATGGCTCTATAACACCGGTCTACAAAACTTCAAAATAGCAACCGCTGTCATGCAAACGGTAAAAAGGGAGGAAAATCCAAAGTGTACATATTTGAATGAATTTGACAGGAAGGTTGTTTAAAATCTGTAGATCTCATCTAAAGCCTTGAATTCTGATATGGGAGTTCGTTTGGGAGACTTCTTGTGTTTGCATCCAAGCAGAAGTAATATTAGTTATTATTCTTTTTCTTCTTATTATTCTTCCTCTCCCCATCACCTTTGTTCGCACAACAAATGTATACAAAACTCGCCCTCAGTTAAGGTACAACCTATATTTGTCCTTCTTAAATCAAAAACTTCCAATTAAGGGATAATGTATTGAATTATCATTCGAGTAAAGGTTAGCGGCCTTATACGATAGGTAAATTCTTAAATAACTACAAGTGTTTTTACACATCCATAGAGAATATAATTTTAAAGCTTGTTTCTAATTACCCGTCGTATGATGATCTCCTGACGTTTTTTGACTTATAATGAACAAATAAAAGAATTTGGAGTAAATGAACATTAGACAAAATCAATATAAATAATGTAAATAAAGTAAATGGAAAAACGCTTTTCATTTGTGTTCTTCATCCTGAGGTCACCGCGAGGCCTTCCACAAAAGCAAACACTCCTGCCGCTTAGTAAGTTAACGACGGTCCCTAGCACCGGTTTGAGTGGAATTCACTTGCTAAATATTGAAAAACGCTACTTCCATATATCCTTTTTTCATGGCATGACTTAATTTTAGCATAGCCTAGGTGAAAGTTGAGTGAAGCAGAGAAATGACAGGTTGTAGGTTTTCGTAATACTGGCTAGAGATTGCATCAAATTGTCCAGCACGTTGAAACTTACTTCAGTGTTGTTTTTGGGCTGTTAAAACGTCATATTGATGAGGTAACTGTTCAGGAACGTCGTAGAGCAGGTCGATCAATAAAAATTCCGGAAAGAGAAGATAGGGATCTTGTCCGACTAGTCAGGCTTCAACCATTTCTGATTGCAAAAACTCTTCATGATATTGCAGGAGGGGTGTCAGTTTGAACTGTCAAAAGACGCTTAAATCGTGCAAGAATGAGGGCATGTCGACCCGTTGAACGTCCAATTCGTTTCGACGCTTACGATGGGCCCGATTCCATCGCCACTGGAATAACAGGAGTTGGCAGAGATTAAACTAGTCTGACGAAAGAGATTCATCCGTTTTATTCATGGGCACATGCGCTTTTGAGACAACAAGGTACCTCATACGACCAGAATAGCACCCTAGGGACAACAGCCTTTGGTGACAGTGGTGTTGCCGTGATAAGATGCTTTTCGTTTGATAGCAAATTGAATATGTACAATATCGTGATGAAGTCATCAATTCCATTATTGCACCGCAATTTTATAACAACGCGCTAGTGGAAGACCCATCTTTATTATTATTAACGCGCCACGGCATCGAGCTTGAATGTAAGGGAGGTAATGGAAAGAGAAACCATCGAGCTATTTTTATCGTTTGCAATGTAAACGCGCAAAAACCAAATTGAAAACTTGTTGGATATTATTTGTCGCAAAGTAAATGACGAAAATTTTCTTGACAAAATATCCAGGAATTACGTTTTACAATCGTCAGCGAGTGATAAAATATAACCTAGGAAAAACTCCATCGTTTGGTCAACAGGATGAGGGGCAGGGTAAATGAACTTTACCGGTGACCAGGTGATAATACTACATACTATCTTTGTAGTTTCGAATACCGTATAGCGGGTTATTTTCGCGGGTAAAACATTTCGCGGATTTGAGTGGAAAATGTATGCCAAAAATTTTAGCGTTTTAAATTTTCGCGGATTATCAAAGATTCTATATATATATATCCTATGAAAACATAAAATATTCGCGGAATTCATTTTCGCGATTTAAGTACGTCCGCGAAAATACGCAAAAATTAAAATCCCGCGAAAATTACCCGCTATATGGTAGTAAATTTGTTTATTTAATAACATTAACATTGTTTAAGAGACAATAAAACAACGGCAGTAGAATACCGAAGGAACAAAGCATAAGATTACACAAATCAAAGTCCAGAGACAAGGCAAAAGCAAGAACACAAAAAGACGGAAGACCAAAGACACCACATGCCCACAAAACACACGAACGTTACATATACAACACAAAAAACTAAAGCACTAACAGTGTGAAATTGATAAGATATAAGTCTAAGAGCAAACTTGTTCTTTTCACTCTGTAAAGTTATGTTTTCACGTTTTTTTTCTGATTTCTTTTTAAGCATTGCTTCATATGCCTTTGAGGTTGAACGGCTCGGAACAAGGTTTTTGAACTTATGGTTTACCATTATTGTTAAATTATTCGCCAAATCTGTGTCCGATATATAGATATTTTAAATACAAAATGGATTATTCCAAAAAAATAAGGTGCTGCTTAACTTATGCAGAGGTCCCTTTATTGTTCCGATTAGCCTGAAGCAAATTTCAGTTTTGTGGACATCGACATCACATCAAATCGCAAAATGCGCCTTCTTTTATATGTTTGCTCTTGAATTTCTGTTTTTATTAGTATTGAAGGGAATGATATCATATCGAACTTATTACTGAAATATTGGTGGATAAATCAATTAAATTGTCAGTATAACTGGTATCCACATCACATATTTTACAGAATCATTGACTCTTTTCATATATGTGTGTGGGTAAACTAAAGCTAATTTCAGTACTCTGGGCATAGATAGAATATCAAATACAAGACACATTCCCCATTGTGAAGTCATGGTGTTAGATTCTATAGAGTATACACAAAGTGCTTGATTAGTGAAGAGTGTAGACATGGAGAAAATTAGTATAGAGTGTAGATATGGTGAACCATTAGTGTGGAATGTCCCTTTTTTGTTGTTGAGGTTGAATTGAAGGAGTTTCATTACTTCAAAAGTTTTTTTATTTGTCATTATTTTGTTTTGACTAACTGACACTCATGTGTTTGTGTACGTGCCCTGTTCAAATCGTTGATGACACTGCTCAAAAAGACACAGCCGTTCGCATGAAACACAAGATGGAAGAACATGACTAAGACAAAATAAATGATTATAAGTGAACAGGAAGTGAACAGGAACGCAACAAAAAATAAGGAAAAGCAGTATGAACTGTACAAAAACTATGGGTGTCATAAAGTGCTCCGATGGAAGGGTAGGCATGATCTGCTACACGCATGTCTTATACAGGTTCGTAAATTACAAATTTCCTCGTTGTCATTTACCTGCTTCACTTGCTGAATCTTTTTGAATGGACGACTTCAGCAAATCTGAAAAAGTATATATTTTTGCAATATATAAGAATAAAAATGCATTCACCTGTTGTAGTGACGATAAGACATGCAATATATATATATATGATGCACCATATAAACCATATAGCTGGCTGCGCTTTATTGATGACACTGAAATGAAATGGACAGGTACAAGATCTAACCTCGATGAATTCATTGAATTTATTAATAACTATCACCCGTCCATCAAATTCACGGTAACCGTCTCAGAAACAACGAATACATTCCTAGATACAACATCTACACTTATCGATGGCCAAATTGATTTTGACCTGCATTCAAAACCAACAGATGCACACGCTTATCTGCTCCCTAGTAGTTGTCATCCACGACATTGTATAAATGCGGTACCGTATGGTCGGTCAACTCGAATACGACGTATCTGCTCAAAAGAGCAAACATTTAAACAAAGGAGCAAAGAACTTAAACAACATCTTATTAAAAGGGGCTATAAGGGAAAAGATGTTGAAAAAACAATCCAAAAAGTGTCATCAATCGATCGAACTCAATTATTACTGTATCGGGGCAAGAAGAAGAAAAATTCTCGTATCCCGTGGGTGACTACCTTCCATCCCAAGTTGCCACACCTGTCTGATATATCCCGCGAATGTATGCCTATTCTCCATGCGTCAACTAAAATGAAAGCCCTCTTCCCTGAACCCCCGCTTGTATCTTTTCGTCGTCCCAAGAACCTGAAAGACATTCTCGTTAGAGCTAAACTACCTTCGTTGAGATCGGCCGGTTTACAACATGCCGTGATAGACGTTGTAAATTGTGTAAATACAGTTCCACGACTGAAACTTTCCAAAGTACAGCTACCGGTGATATTTTCAAAATCTTTAGACAATTATCATGTTAATCGCCCAATGTCATCTATCTGGTTACATGTTCTGTCTGTAAAGAACAATATGTTGGCGAGACAAGAAATGCGCTCAATCTTTTCATAAACTTGCATCGTAACCATATCGAAAACAAAGATAAGAACCAGGCCACTGCAATCCATTTAAATACTCCAAATCACAACTGGCAAAATATGCAAGTCATCGCAATTGATCAAAATATATCGTGGAATTTAAACCAGAGAAGATCCAAAGAAAGCTATTGGATTGATCGTTTAAAACCCATTCTTAACATCAGGGTTATAGACCAACAAATGCATATAATACCAGCGTTAAAAAAATTAAGAAAATATTGCAGTAAATGTTATGTACAAACACGAGCAAATATTTTTTTCACATCACTATAATTGAGGTCACGCCTTCAGTCTCCGAAATGTAGTTTTTCTATTTAATTAAGTTTTGTAGTGTAGTTTTTGTAAATAGTTTATTGTTTTATTATATATTTTGTTGTTTTGAGAAAGACTGGGATAGAGTTGAAATATAAACAATATTTATACTAGTGCTATTCACATTGTTCATACTGAAAGTTTATATATCTAAATATATATATCGTCTAAAAACAACAACAAACTTGGAAATTTATACTTTGCTCAGGGCAACGGGGTAAGGGTTATGCAGGTCTTGAACGTCTGAAGTCAAAGACCACCTGAGGTGGAGTTTACAGATATTAAATTATCGAGATCATCTTTCCACTGAGGAATTTGACCATTGCAATTTGAGTGACATGCAAAGCTACATTTTAATTAAAATGTTGCAGATAAGGTCCAATTTCGATACTTTACATCTTGTCAAGGCAACCTGGACCTAAAGATTGGAAAACCGGCCTTACTGCGCACCAAACCTTCTGTTGCGGGAATGTCCGGTAGCAACTCAACATCAATTGCTGTTGAAAGGTCGTAGTCAGTTAAAAGATATAATTATTCCGCTATTAAGTTAAAAGGAATCTTGAATTAGAGTTCGGACTGAATCAAATGTGAAATATATACCCCTTCAGCGGGAGAAGCTGAATTATTACTTTCATTGTGTAACATAAGGAATTTTATCTTAATGTACAAACATTGAGTGATAGTACACCAATTTATAGGATGCATTATTATGATAATTTTCAACGGAATATTGCAATGTAGTAAAATAAATACGTTCTACTGTCACACGTATGTTTCACATTCCTTTTTCGAAATATTATGATGTGTTTCTTAATATTAAAAAGTATAATATATTTACAGATACCATAAAATTTATCCAAAAGTCATTCAGGAAGTGATTCAATGTTTTAAACACACTTTCTGTAATATAGATTCAAGACTATGTAAACAAAATTCAATGATAGACAAATGGTTTTAAATTAAAAAAAAAGATAAGAATGTCTCCACATTGTAAACTGTTTTACAACAGTCAATTTATTAAATTCCGAAAAGAACCCATAATTGTTATACGAAGCCAGAGAAAACCCACACTCCACTCGGGAAAAGTAATTAAAAAGATACTTTTTTCATTGGTGGTCAATTTTTGAAAAAATCTAAAAAACGGTAATTTTTACCGTTGATGTATTACGAGCCGCAAGTACCAAAAAGAAATAAAAAAAAATCAAAATTGAGTACAAAATGTGCGGACGAACGCATAATAAAATTGTTAACTAGATGTTTGCGTCCAAACAAGTACAGATTATTCGGATTTCGTTTGGTTTTATGCATTTCAACATTTTTTGAAATTATGGATTTGGTTAGTTTGGGTTCTAGTGCTGCCGATGAGGAATTAATTTCCGAAATGGCCATACAGCCCATTAAAATTATTGTAGTTGGAATTAACATATGTGTTATGGTCTCATGTTCATTTACTCCATTTCCTTTCGTAAAATACAGAAAAGCTAAAATTCGATCAAATATTGTAAAAAGGGTGAAACAAAAGAAAATCTCTGCATTAAAAATTACATACTTATTTTCACAGTATCGTTAAAATTCAACATGGTAGTATGATTATAAAGAGATCACTAAGGGATTACAAAAGAGTGAAAAAGAAGTAATATTGATGTTCCCTAGTCGTCCAGTCAATGATTGCAGGATTTTGGGCAATGATCGTAGGCTAAGCGATTAAGGTGTACTGGCATAGACATATAATATCTTTAAAATCAAAAATGAATATTCAAAATAAGTTGCATTGTATGTGTAATTTTCATCTATAAAGAACAATTTTAATGTTTTTGTTTTTCAGTTAGAAAAGTGAGAAGGAACCGAACCGTCAGTCTAAACAAGAGCAGTCAAGAGCCTTACGCAACATAGGAAACACAAAAACACAAACGCATCAATCAATTACGGAACAGAAAAAGACAAAATGAACACATACACAAATTATCAACACGGATCTAAATTAAAACTATGGATGGGATCAGCAGTACTTGTAGAGTAAGCATCTCCTGATACTGATAAGACACCAAACGTGTATACCATGTCAAATGCTGTACAAATAAGCGAGTAAATCGTTTATAAGTTACCTGTCTTATGTTTCATTTTCTTTTTTTTAATTGTTGTATTAATTTTTAAAAGTTTTTCTTTTTTTGGAAATTTTATTGTTTCTCTTTCTTATAGAGATAAAAAGCTGCTGTTGTTTAATCCAAATTTCATGAGCCATAATGTCTAATCCCTTAAAGTAGTATGTGATATATCCTGCAAAAGCAGTAGTTTTCATGGTGTACTGATATTCGCTATTTTCGCTGTTGACAAAAGACTGCAAAAACTAGAACCCCCGAACACCTTAGAATTAATAAGAAGGACCAAATGTTAGTTCCTGATAAGAGCGAAATTGATACCTTGAATATGTTCCAGTTCAAGAAACCGCAAAAAATAATACGTGTACATTACGATGATAAATACGTAAATCTTTAAACATAACTTATACGTACATTTTACTTAAAACATTCCGTCAAACGATCATTGAAATAGATATCGGTCCCTTGTGGAAAAGTTTGAAATTTTCACCCGAACTCCTGTTCAAGATCCATTTTTGATTAGTACTGGAGTGATCATTTCTATAAACTGTCTACGACCTTTCAATAGCGATTTCAATTGTTTTTGAGCTACGACATGACACTACCGCAAAGGAAGGGATGTTTTGCATGCCATAAATCTGTAAAACCCACCATTTCTTTTGAAATGCCTTACCAAGGCAAGACCATGACAACTCTGTTCGGTTATTTTGTTATTACTTTAATTAACAGTAATGAAGCTAACAGTACTAAGTTCCTTAATTTGATGATTAATTTTTCAGGTTAATTTAACGTTTGGGGGTTATTAAATTAATGCGCATGAGACGAAATCTCCACAATTACATGTAAAAAGCAATTGAACAACGCTTCTTTTTGGTTATTCTTTCTCTTGAAGTCATCACGAGGCATTCAACAATGAACTTTGCTCATACCTAATTAGATGCGTCGGTCAAAGAACTCTACTTTAATCATGCTATTCTGTTACTTTGTCACTATTTATGCCGACTAAAATAAAGCTTATTTACTCACTATTTTACATACGGCAAAATAAATCAGTATGTTACTGTACGAATGTTCTGACAATGTCAAGATATTTTCTTAGTTTTTGTAGTACACATGAATTGCAAGCTAGTGAAGTGTGACAACCGGCCTTTAAAATTGTGATACATGTTATTAATATGCGAGTGTGTTTCCCTTTTTTTCTATGTGTGGTACTTATGTGATGTCATTGTATTTGTTGTTTTCCCGACATTGTCATTACTTTTGGAGTATTCTGTTTTTGACTTTCGGTTTTGTTCTGCTCGACCTCTGAAATATCTCAAATTGCCTTGTCGGCATGATATCATATTGTGCTACCAACAATTTTAATCAAGGATCACAACCATGTGGTCACGGATAGCACCGTTGCGATTGCGATAAATGACGCTGAAATAAGGGATTGCATCACACACCAGTTGTTTTCACTGATTAAACAACGGCAGTAAAACACCGAAGGAACAAGGGAAGCGATGACCACAAAAATCAGAGTTCAAAGACATGGCAAAAACGGTAATAGATAAAAAACAAAGACAAAACAAGGACGTGAGACAGCTACAGTGCACGGAAATAAAAAGATAACATTAAGAACTAAGGCACTCATAGTGATAATTCCCATGAAAACCGGGAGTGACATCAGGTGCTCCGGAAGGGTAAGCATATCCTGCACCGCTAGCGGCACCCGTCACACTATCAGTGAGTCAATCCAGGGTTGAGTCAAATCCGGTTATATCAAATCCGTGTAGACGTGAAATCAAGCTGAAAATGTCCGTTTCCATTTGGGACACAGAAACGTAAAACGTTTTGGTCAACGATTAGAAAAATTTTGGGTAAATATTTTTATTTGCTACTAACATCTACATTTTATTGAATACTTCATTGCATCAACAATCAAAGTTTTAAAACAAGCATGATGCTGCTTATACTCATTGGTATTAGCTGTACTCAGTATTTCGCTGCAGACCCGAAAGCTGGTTATATTTGAAACCTTGCAAAATCTTAATTTTTGTAAATTTTGTTGAAACTAAAGGAGTATCTCCTTCATGCAAAACTCTGATCTTAGCTGATTTTGGCTTTACATGTAGATCATATTGGTTATTTGTTCTCTATCAGATTTTGAACATCTTTGAATTAATGGTCTTCAAAAAGGTTAGATTTTTGCTGCAGACAAAAGGCATAAGTTGTCGGAATGCGCATATACAAAATAAATTACAGTAACTTCGGTCTTTAGTTATTTATAACCACTGGGTTGATGCCTCTGCTAAAGGACTGTTCGTCCCCTAGGGTATTCACCAACCCAGTAGTCAGTACTTCGGTGCTGACCCGAAAGTCGATTCTAATTGAAACCTTGAAAATCTAAATTTTTGTAAATTTTCTTGAAACTAAGGGGTATCTCCCTCATGCAAAGCTCTGTCCTTACCTAATTTTGGCTTAATATTTAGATCATATGTTATTCGTTCTATATCAGTTTTTGAACATGTTTGAGTAAATGGTCTTTAGAAAAATTGGATTTTATCTGCACTGAAGAGACATATGTTGCCAAAATGGGCATATGCAGAAAAAAAATTCACATTTGCTTCGGTATTTAGTTATTTGTCTCCATATGAATTAGATACAATGTAAGCATATATAAGGCTTGGCTCCCTCCATCGTAGTTCTGTTCTTATCTATATTTCCTATTACTGAATATTCGGATTTCTTTTGGTTTTATGCATTTTAAACACGTTTTGAGTTATAGATTTTCTGTATTTTGGTTCTGGTGCTGCTGATGGGGAGTTGGTTTCCGAGATGGCCTGACGGCTCGTTGGGGTTATTGCAGTTGGCGTAAACATATGTGTTATGGTGTCATGTTCATTTGCTCCATATCCTTTCGTAAAATATATAATAAATTGCATCTTTAAAATATATAATATGCTTGTTTGAAAGATAAGAATCTTACTAAGTTCTAATAGGAAGGAAGATTGAGAGTTAATCTAGAGGACAAACGAAAAAAATTAGAAGAGTTTGTATGAAAAATTGAATAATGGAGTTGCTTACTCTAAATAGTCTTAAAAATCATTAAATAATCTTGAATTGAATTTCTTACTATAATGATGAAGCTTCGAAAAGTCTAAAACAGTCTGCCAGCAACATTAAAGTAGTTTCTGCATATTGCCATTGCGACAAATCAGGCTTTTTGTTTATTTTGGATCTAATGCTACAGCAAGGACTCTGTTAACAATTATCTGCAATTTCTTACCTGGGCCTATCTCATCATAAATTAGTTTTTCATCGAGGAGATCTGAAATTAAAAGTAGAAGTGCTGGATATCGTATATACCTAAACACATAAATAACTTTTAATAAATTAGTTTGGGAGAAATGTAATCGATGAGTTGTTCATTTTCTTTTGAAATCAAAAACTCAATGCAGGGAGAAAGTCGTTAAAGCAAACAGATCAATTAGTTGAATCTTATCAGTCAAGCTGTATTTGCCATTGGTGTCTAAGTGTCTTTATACCTATACAACACCTGTCGTTCGGAAATTCAAATTAGGCAGACACTTTAAAACTGCCTGATTTGAAAGTAAGCGGTACTTATAATTTGTAAGAAGAGTCAAGCGAAAAAAATATCGTGTATATGAATACCATCAGAATTTTTCAGTGAATGTTAAAATTACATAGGATTGTATCTTTCGAATGCTTGATTATTTGCATTTTTTAAGACTTTCACTAATGGTGACCCTATACTTTAAACTTCACCAATTTCTAATAAAACTGAAAATTACGAGATACTTGTAAAATGTCGATGACTTGAGATGGTTACTTATCATTATCACTAGATTGTATTTGTCTTAAACCCGGTTTTGTGAATGAAATACGACCGAACATTAGAACAATCCATTATAATATAGCACGCTCTTTGCCAGTTAATCGAGCAGGCAAGGCTTTTGTCTATAACATTAAGATTTATAAGATTGTCAAAAAAATTTGGCTGACAAGATTTGTGAAAGGTTAAAAGAATTTTTCAAGGCAAGAAACTTCATCATTTGATTTGAAATTTGAGGGTTATTATATAGGTTTTTAGTCGTTTCTGTTCTCGTCATTTGTGTGACAATTATATTATTATTTTTTTGTTTGTTGTTTTTTGGGGGGAAATATAATACCTTTTCTTTGTCGTAAGCATAAAAATTATAATCCACTCTTAGTTCCTTACAAGATTTTTATGATTCATTAAAAGAATAATCAGCAGATCAATTGGCTCGTTTGGTCGACTGGAATATTATTTTGTGGCTGAAACCATTTCCGACTTATTAAACTTTATACAACAACCTCACAATCTATTTGTTGTAATAAAGAAAAATGATATCTCTTAAGTTGCATTTAATTTAGGTTAGTAAAAACACTTGCTGTCAATAGTCATTTTTGCATATTTAATGTCAACACCTTCCATATAGTCACTCAAAAACCGAAATTTTAACCAGACAGTTTTCCTTGCTATATACAATAGCATCCATTTTATCTTTCATCACATACCTTCATAAGGCGATTCGTCACACTGCTGATAATAAAGGTCCTCGTATTCTGTAAAACAGCAAATACTAAAACTGTATTTATATGTTATATTTATTTGGCAAACAGTCACACAAGTGTCTTTTACATTTTGGAAGGAATGTTCAACATATCGAGCTTGAACTATGTTTAAACTCGGACAAAGATATCCAAAAAAAAGGGTTCGCTGTTGCAGTTCGAACCATCGAAATTTACTTGTAGAAATAAATATATTACAGAGATGTAAACGAGTATTTGAACCCGATTTTCAATTGCTGGATATTACTTTGATTTTAGTCATATCACCATTTTATTTACATTACCTTTTTCTGTTCCAATTTCTTTTGTTTTGGGTATGTGTATTCTCGTTTATGTCTTTCGTCAATATGATTTCCGTTTACATTGTATGTTATCACTTTATTCGGAAACTCACAATATCTTAGTTGTCGTAAATTTTGCGAAAACTAGGGAATATGTATGTCATGCAAAGCTTTGTCCTTAGCTGAACTTGGATGCTCTTTTAGATCAAATTGGTTTCTTGCTTTCTAACAGTTTTTATACACCTGAGTTTAAGTTACAGTATATAAGATGTTCAGATTTAATCTGCGTCGAAAAAGACATAAGTTGTCGTAATACCCATATACATAAGTTAAATAAGCAATAAGTCATTTATTCATTTTGTCCCGTAATCCTTGTTTCTTGGTACTTCCGATGTTGCCGTTGTCCATGGATTATTCGTTTGGTTTTGTTTTTTTTTTTTACTGATGGTTCGATTTTTCACTTAATTTCTTAATATTTTGATATAATTAGCAAAAGAGTTCCTTGTATTCAAGTGGCATGTATTAACGAACATATTTTTTTTCGTTTTACATTTATTGCCCCTCGTCCGAAAAGATTTAGAGATATCCTAGCAAAAGTCCAATTTTCTTAACCAATTATCTTACTATTGGAATGTCTCAATGGTGACTAAAAGGATATGGAGTAAATGCACATGAGACAAAGTCTCTACAAATACATGGTAAAAAACAAGCAAAGGAACAACGCTTTTATTGTTGTTCTTCATCTTAAAGTCACCATGAGGCCTTCAACAATGAGCTTTTGCATAGTAAGTCCAAGACGGCCCTAGCACCGGTTTAAGCGGAATTCTTTGCTAATTGTCGAGCAACGCTACATCCGTGTCTTTCTGCGTCATGGGTGCGGGATTGTCAACAAACATCAATTAAACTGGCAAAGTGCTCTTACAATCACTGTCATCCTTTGCCCGACAAAAGCACTAGTGTCTTAAGCTAGTGGACAACTACAACATATAGACAAACACAGGGCACTCATCAAGTCGAATGTAAGAAAACTTGGCGTTATAAAATAGTGAGATGTGGGCACTCAAGTTTTAATTCGGTATAAATAATACATACAGTTATCCTTCGATTTTATATTATACTTCTACAAGATTAGACATCACCATATTGTGGACTACTATGGGATATATTTTTCCCAAATGTCGGTGTTATTTCTACCGGATTGGACTCGTTTAACTTTGCGAGTGCTCCTGATCTCACCGATGGTTTTTCTATTGGGTCCGTGTTGTTCATCTTTGTATATTTGTGTGTCGTTGCCGCACTGATGTTATGTCTTTGTTTCTTTAATTTTTCGATGTTGCGATTATCCATGGATTTTTCGTTTTGGACTGACGGTTCGGTTCGCACATACATTCATTCGTCTTTCATCTTTGAATCAGCAATCTGTCTTCACTGAAGACATACTGCAACAATTTTTTACAATACAAAAATTGCATTTCAAACCTTACTTAGTATTTGACACCTCTTCTGATGTATTTATGAGAAAAAAAAATTAAAAATCTTCTTATCCACTTTTCTTCATAAGAGTTTTTGACAGGGTAAACTACCAGCTAATTAACTATTCCAATATAGAGATTTCATACCTATATTTTACTATTTACCTTCATATTCAGCATTATCATATTGATAATCACTATCAGAAATCTCCAAATCTTTTAAAAGAACAAAGATAACTTAAATTGCAACATTTAGATTTTCATTCAAGGTAACAATTAGTCCATTGTCTGTTTACAATAAAACAAATGCAAGAAATTCCTACACTTATTTCGTATTCAAACATTATGGTCTTTAATTTCATGGTTTTAGTAAAAAAAAATGACCCCGTGGAAAAAAAACACTTAGGTAATAACCACCTTATATCAAATCTTTTATTTTAATATACAGATTAAACTTAATTATGACCAGTTTAAGTTACTTTCATTTTTAAAAAGTGACAAGAAATTGCACGTTAGGTAAGAGATACTCCAGTTGGACATACCGAAAGATATAAACATTCCGTAATTTAAATGCTAAAAATGTACAAATATTCATGTATTAGAAAAAAATAATATAATTTTATATAATAGTACAATTCTGCTTTAAAACATTCTGAAAACGGAAAAAGATATATGTTTGTTCAATAGTGTCCACTTTTTGAGATAAAAGCATTTTGTATAGGGAATTTGCATTTTATTATCGAACATTTAATGTGAAACTACAATAAAAACGAAAAGCTATTAAATTCCACTTCGTTTTTCTGATGAGATTCCAGCACATAAAAACAACGGCAGTAGAATACCGAAGGAACAAAGGGGTGAAATTCACAAAAATCGAAGTCTAAAGACAGGGCAAAAACGAGAACACAGAAAACAATGACGTTAGACAGAAAAACAATTACGTTAGACAGAAAAACAATGACCCAGACAGACACAAAGCACAGTACCAGAAACCACAACATTCATAACAAAGGCATTCACAGTGTGAACTCCAGTGAATCTGAGAGTGACATCAGGTGCTCCGGAAGGGTAAGCATGTCCTGCTCTGTTAACAGCACCCGTCACACTGTGAGTGATTCAATCCGGGAAAATGTCAAAGTCGGTAGTCAAATCCGGGAAGACGTGAATCTAGCTGAAAATATCCACTTTCATTTGGGATACTGACACGTCATATCTATCAATGATGCTAGGGTGACGGCCATAGAATTTCTTGAGGGATGAAATT
>MJUU01073995.1:0-14555 GCA_002080025.1 Modiolus philippinarum
AACATTGATCTATGATAAATGATAATGAATTCTTCTGAAACCGACCTTCTAAATTAATGTAAATTCTAAAACCGACCTTCTAAATTAATGTAAATTCTAAAACCGAAGTATTAACTCCCTCCGTCGTAGTTTTGTCCTTATTACTGATTATTCGGATTTCGTTTGGTTTTATGCATTTAAAAAAAAAAATTGAAATTATACGTTTCCTTTGTTTGGATTCTAGTGCTGCTGATGAGGAATAAATTTCCGAAATGGCCATACAGCTCATTAAAATTATTGCAGTTGGAGTTGACATATGTGTTATGGTCTCATTTACTCCATATCCTTTCGTAAAATCTTTGAGATTCTTGAATTTACCAAGCAGATGAACGATTTCAATGAAATTCAGCTTCATTGGAATCAAAAAAGAAAGAATAACAAAAAGTGGTTTTTTCCTTAAGTTTTCCGTTCTGGAAAGAACATTTTTTAAATTCAAAAAAGATAGAATAACAAAAAGTAGTTTTCCTTAAGTTTTCCGTTCTGGAAAGAACATTTTTTTTAAATTCAAAACACCTCTACAGCCATTCCAAGTAGACGTTATTGTTACATGGTATCATTAATAAGCATGGCCTGTTAACTAACAAAAAAGTCACAGTTACAAGTATGAAATAGCAATCCTTAATTTTGAATTGACACCACGGTCAAGAATATTGTCTAAATAAACAATTAAACTACAACATTTAATTGTAAAATTTTAACTAAATCAGTTAAAAAATGGGTTCACAATGTATTTTCAAAATGTAGTTTTTCATAGAATAAAAATGTTTGCGTGCTAGATCTGGTTATTCATTAAAATTTTGCATAATTTTACTGACATAATTCCTTTTGTTTACTTATTTATTTCATTACATCAACATCTTCCCCGAAAAATTCAATATTCTATATAAAAAGTGATTTTGTAGATCCATAACAAGATTCTCAGTGATTTTATTAAATCCCTGAAATTTCAGTTATTTAATAAAATCACTAAAATGTTCAGCGGTTTTACAAAAGCACTAATTGCTGCAGGGATTTTAAAAAAATCACTGATTGTACAAATTCACTATTTCTTATATAAATTAAAAAAAAACGTTTTTGTATTTAATGAGGTTTTGCATTTTTGTCAGATTTCCGGACTCCCCTGGTTTTATCCAATTAAAAGCACTAAAATTTTCTTTGCTTTTCAAAATTTTAATGAATATATTTTGATGAAAATTTCCGAAATCTTATTTGTTCACGTTCAGATCAAAGTTAAATGTGCTTGTGTAAAGCATTTGACAAATCAGAGGTTTCCAGTTTCCGGCCAAAACTGATTGATTTTTTCCACAAAACGAGATCATCAACCATTTGTTTTTCACGTGTTTCAATTTTCTGCCAAAACATAACTCTTATCAACAGACAAAATTTCCAAACTAAATGCGAACATCTTCGATTTTCAGAAAGCTTTACCTTTGTAGTCAATTAAAACTCAACATACAATGTAAATATGTTATAATATTTTATTCCGGACTCGTATTGCCTTTTTCCAATGATAATGTAATCGTTTGTTTAAGGAATATTTATTCTTAAACATTTAAAAGGCATTCGGTAACAATATTCTATACAGTCCACCAAACGTTAAGCGTCACTTACTTTTAAAGTTTCACCAAACAAACATGTTGAAAGCTATAGGTATAAAATTTTGCACGATGATAAGCCTTAACATAAAGCATTTAATGGTACTTCAAAGCTTTCGAAAAGATGATCGAAAATCCGATTTTCACAACAAAAGATTAATCGATCCCTTCATTATGAGAATTCCAGTTTCAACAATAAACTACAATTTGGAACATTGTGAGTTCAAATTTGCAACCATATTATTTTTATGGATTAAAGGTGGTACAAAATTCCATAATTGTTAATTTTAGGCTGAAATGAATTCTTTTAACGGATTTGGAACGCGGCCAAATTTCATCAATGTAAGACCGACTGTTTTTTTTTTTCGTAAAATTTTGAAAATCATTCCCGAAGTTTCAATTGTCCCTAATAATGTTCAAAATCGACTAAATTGACAATTTTCAAACAAATCTTACAGATCGGGATAGTTATGCCTCGCAAAAATGGAAAATGATTTTTCTAAGCTTTAGAATCTTTGAAAAAATTACCAAATTTTACCGAAATTCAACCAAACAGATGGTCAAAAGAAGAAACTCGGTATACCAGAAATCATAATTTGGATTTTTTGGCAGTCTCGGAATCCAATAAAGCCTTCTCGTTTTGAAAACAGACATGTATTGGGATGTTGTACTGAAATAACAACAAAAACTCAGATTCCAAAATTTTAAAGGTTATTAAAATGTAGCTCGAAAATTTTGAAATTCATGACCGTCATAAAAACGGTCTTAACATTGACAGAACCCCAATTTAATGGCTAAATTCAGCAAAGAAATTGCTGTGTTTTGACATTTCGTCATATTTGTGGACATCTGCTTGTAAAATGTTCGTAAAATTGGATTATCTCCCCTGTATTCAAACATTACAAGCTATGTCTACAACTTTCACCTAAAACACAAAAATGAATGTTATTGTTGGTTTTACTTTTGTATCGAAAATAACAACAAAGATCTTCAGTCAGAATTTATGCATTGAACTGAAACTTATTTTTCTAGTCAAAGCTACCACATTTTGTCATTAAATTGGGTTGTGCATAATTTCATAACTTTCACATAAAGGCAACAACATGAAGCATGACATCCAATTATCAAAATTATCTCATTCATCGTTTTTTTTAACAAAAACCTCTTACCTCAATACAGCTTCCAAAATGATGTTCATGTAAAAAGTTAGGTGATGCTTAACTTTTCACGGACTGTATATAAATATTGAATGTTCTAAAAAGCATTATCCATTTTTATATTCGTTTTGTCTTTTTTTGTGTTCTATAATGTGTAGCTGTTAGAATTAAAGTTGATAGCTTTCCTTAAATTTGATTATACACCAAGATGTTAAAAAAATATGCGTAAGCCACGGAATTTGATATGATGTCGGAAATGGTTAACAATTTCAATTTTGACTTGCTCTGAATGGTCTCCAAATTACAAAATAAATTTTGCTGAGTGCATATTCTTTAAATATTATGAAACATTTTTTCAATACATGATTGAAAATAAGAAATTGGAAATCATTTCGCTAAACTAAGGAGTATCTGTTTAGCTATGCTCGAACTGATTTTTTGGCTTTTCTATTTAGATCTTATTGGTAGTTGTTTCAAAATTTTGAATTTTTGGTTGATGGCCAAATGTTTTTATTTGATCGATATTGGAGACGTCATTTGGCGAAATTGCTATTTAAAGGAACTAAATTCACAGTAACTTCCGTATATTGTTATCAATTACCACTAGGCCGATGTCTTCACTGTTGGACAAGTCTCCGGGGGTATTCATCAACTCAGTAGCCAGTAATCGGCACTAACATGCCCAACCCGAATACAAATTTTATTTTGGAAACTTACAGTATCCCAACTAAAGAAAATTTTATTAAAACTAAGGAATATCCTCCTCTGTCCTTCGCTGATTTAGGCTTTTCTACTTAGATCCCATTTGTAATTTATTCTCTTTCAGCATTTACACATATTTAGGTTCATGTATTTCCAATTCTTTTGATGTGTTTTGTACTGAAGAGACATAACTCGTTGAAATTTTCATACGCATAAATTATATTCACAGCAATTCTGGTATTTCGTTATTTGTCACACAATTCATTGGAACAATTTCAATACATAGACAACAATTGAAGAAACAAAACTTTTCATATTAGAGATGCCTTAGATGCCTTATCGACTATACTTAGACATTTTAAACAGAGTTATTCCCCCTTTTGGTGTTGCAAAACCCATTTATTACACATTTCTTTTTGTATTTATTTTTAAATATTTGTTTTCTATCAGTGCAGTTTTATTATGGTATACTTCATTTGACTTACCTTCAAAATCGTAACATTATCACTAGAGGAATGCAAAAATTATCTGGCACGGTGACCAAAAGAGACGGCAAGCAAGCAGAGCAAAAACCACTTCATTATATACCTCCATTAGTTGCAGTGATGTTTAATGAAACTAACGGCAGTCATCCATTCAGAACTCAAAACTTTACCCCTCAGCTTATTTGATCAAACTAAATACGTCCATTGATTTTGTCATTAACTGAAAAAAAAAAATATGAACTTGGTTACAAATTTCTCTTTGTACTTCATACATATTTAAATATGGTTAGTTCAAACCGTGGATTATTCCACTCGTCTTTACATTCGGAGTAATTATCATTAAAAATGTATTTTTTCCAACTAAAAATGATAATGATTTTAAATCCATCTATATTTAGATGTTTTTAAAATAACTTTATAAAACAATGAATACGAGGTTCGGTTTCACTTTTTTCCGACATTTGAACAATTCTGCAACATAATGGTAGACGAGAGAAACATTATTAATATTAATTTATGATTAATTTATTCCTTTCACATTTTGCAAATATTGATATGTTTAGTTGGCATGACCCAAAAGGTGGTGTCTGAGTCAATGTTATCATGCTTGCTTATTACAACCATTAACAGAAGCCTATAAATAGAATGTAAGACTCGTTTTTATCATTTAAGGTAGTTCGATCCTAATAAAAATTTCAGACAGAATTTTTTTCTTTCAAGATATTTTGTAGGTCTTAACCTATGTATTCAAAAAATAAAATAAAAATGATATGTCACCGATCATCTTTTCCTGTTATCTGGCTTTGAAAATCAGGCCAAATTCGGTATTTTTCAGCAATATTTACAAAGAATATATAGGGAACTGTGATAACATGCTTATTGTTTATCTTTCATATAAAATAAATATCAGACAGATTTTTTTTATTTTTTGATATTTCAGAGATAAACACTTAAGCTATCTGTTGCGCTGAAAAAATCTATATGTCACCGTTCGATTAAGAGATATATTTAATACAGTTTTCGAAATAGACAATATTTACGGGAAAAGGGAGCTAATTCGCGGGAAAGTGTATGCCAATCTATTATGACGTCACAGTGAATAGGCCAATACAGGAATATTCCGGTTTGAAAATCAAGTCAATTCCGGATCCGACTCGTGTTTCGCAAATGCTCCAATCGAATGCGCCGTGTATTAGTGTCGAACTACCTTAAATCTTTTTTTTTCAGATTATACATTGACCTTTATTCTAAAGATTGGTTTCTTTCATAATTCAGTACGCATTGGATGTCTAACGAGAACAGATTATAAAACATTTAAGGTTTCATTTCTTCGATTAAAATGCTATTTTCAACATCTCCTCGATACCACTTTTTCATGATTTTGTATCAAATATTTACGGTTTCATCATTAGAATAATATGGTTATTATCAAAACTGTCTATAAAAACAAGATTTGTTTCTCTGTCGTTTCTTTACGTTTGTAATTTTCTGTAGTACAGTCTTCTTGTGATTATTAAAAAAATCAATATGCCTAAAACATTTCCTCTAAAATTATTAATTATAAAGACGCTTGCCTTGACGATTTCATAGATGTAACAGGACAGGAGAGATCGTATTCTTTCTTGTCCCAGTATATGTTTTATTTTTTCAACATTATCGCAGCATGAATGTTTTAATCCTGACGTTTGGTATTGTGTCTGGAAATTTTGTTTTAATTTACACTGTTACAAATGAGATCTTACAAGCCCCTTAAGCTAAAACCCGAACGGGGTAAAGTTTAACATGCCTCAAAATGGTGTAGTGACTAAATACCGAAGTTACTGTGAATTTACTTTCTGCATATGCGCATTTCGACAACTTATGTCTCATCAGTGCAGATAAAATCTAAACTTTTGGAAGACCAGAAAATCAAAGATATTAAAAAACTGATAGAGAACAAATAACCAATATGATCTAAATGTAAAGCCAAAATCAGCTAAGGACAGAGCTTTGCATGAGGGAGATACTCCTTAGTTTTCAACAAAATTTACAAAAATTTAGATATTGTAATGTTCGAAATATAATCGGCTTTCGGGTCAGCACCGAAGTACTGACTACTGGGCTGCTGAATACCCTCGGGGACTAACAGTACACCAGCAGTGGCATCGACCCAGTTGTAACAAATGACTAAATACCGAAGTTACTGTGAATTTACTTTCTGCATATGCGTAAATGATTTTTAAGAATAGTCATTCCTAAAGGCTTTTGAATATGACTCTGACTTTCGGAACTCTCTTGATTTATCCACCTTGCTAAATTAGAAAATTTGCACACTGACCCCATTTGTCTTTTCAAAATATGATTGCATATATTCTTAAATCCGCTGAACTTGATAATTCTTTATTTAGGGGCTATTCCAACCTGCCATTGGTTGTGGGGTTTCCTCACCGTTCGTTTAAGATCTTATGGTGGCTTTGAGTTGTTATTACTCCCCTTTGTGTCGTTGTCACTTTGACATAATCCCCATTTCCCTTCTCTTTTCTATTGATACACTTTTGACCAAATTTTATGAAATTCTTGATATTCCTTCCTTGCATTTAATGAAAAATGAGTGAAAAATCAAGGGAACTCGATAAAATTTCATAGGCTTGTATCTTTAAAAAGAGGGGACACTGATCTATCAATATTTTTACTTAAAATAATATATGACCAATTTTCGTACAAATAAATAAATTGATTCTTAAACCTTTATATTATGAATTTGAGAAGTGACCATCCTTTAAGTTACACTTATATTAGTGTTATTGAACGTATCGATCGACGAAGTTGCTATAAACAAAGAAAGGATATCAAGTAAATGTACATGATACAAAGTCTACAAATACATGGTTGAAGTTATTAATGGAACAATGCTTTTATTGTTGTTCTTCATCATGAAGATACCATGATTTCTTCAGTTTTGCTCATATCTTTCTTTGTAAAAATATATCTTCAGCGCAATCATAAAGCGTTTATAACTCCAAACCCATTCGCTACTCAAGGGTCTGCGGTCCATGCAGTGACTACCTTGATAGAGCTCGGTTGTTCTCAAATAGGCTACTTGAGCAAGGATATGTTATCTATAATTTAAAGCCATCACTATAGACGTTGTACGCTCAATATATTTCCCTTTACAGACAAAGTTGTTTTTTACCGGATTTGACTTTACTACCTTTATTGTTGTTCTTCATCATGAAGATACCATGATTTCTTCAACAATGAGTTTTGCTCATATCTTTCTTTGTAAAAATATATCTTCAGCGCAATCATAAAGCGTTTTATAACTCCAAACCCGTTCGCTACTCAAGGGTCTGCGGTCCATGCAGTGACTACCTTGATAGAGCTCGGTTGTTCCTAAATAGGCTACTTGAGCAGGGATATGTTATCTATAATTTAAAGCCATCACTATAGACGTTGCACGCTCAATATATTTCCCTTTACAGACAAAGTTGTTTTTTACCGGATTTGACTTTACTACCTTTATTGTTGTTCTTCATCATGAAGATACCATGATTTCTTCAACAATGAGTTTTGCTCATATCTTTCTTTGCAAAAATATATCTTCAGCGCAATCATAAAGCGTTTTATAACTCCAAACCCATTCGCTGCTCAAGGGTCTGCGGTCCATGCAGTGCCTACCTTGATAGAGCTCGGTTGTTCTCAAATAGGCTACTTGAGCAAGGATATGTTATCTATAATTTAAAGCCATCACTATAGACGTTGTACGCTCAATATATTTCCCTTTACAGACAAAGTTGTTTTTTACCGGATTTGACTTTACTACCTGTATTGACATGTTCAACTCGGTCGGTGTCTTATAAGACGCAGAAGATGTTTACTCTACCGGTGCACTTGACCTCACCCATGTTTTTTTTATTTGGTCCGTGCTGGTCATCATGGTATGTGTGCTATCTTTTTTCCTTTTCTGTTCCTTTCTCGTGTGATGTCTTTATATATTTGTGTGTCCGATAATGAAATTATCCTAGGATTATTCGTTTTTAGACCACCCGTTAAGTTCTCACTCACTCAACTCGTTAAAGCACCACAGCTCAAGATCATTTGAAAACAACAGCAGTAGAATACCGAAGGAACAAAGCACAAGATTACATAAATCAAAGTCAAGAGACAAGGCAAAGGCATGAACACCATAAGACGGAAGACCAAGGACACTTCATGCCCACAAAACGCACGAACACTACATAAATAACACAAAAAACTAAAGCGCTAACAGTGTGAACTCTCAAAAAACAGAGTAACAAATATGTCAGTGTTCAAATCCGTTGCCGACTTTCTGTAAAACTGATTTTAATGTATTTTCAGCCCTTATGTGATCAGCTGTTTCATGTAACAATTTTGATTTTTGATCTTAAAATTGTGTGATTGTATTGTTCCCTTTAGAGAAATTTGCCTTCATATAGCTATTACCAGAACTTACCTCAGTTTGTTTTATTCAATAAAGAACACATCAGACTTATCATTTGTATGATAAATACTGTAAACACTTAGAGATATTTGCACATTTCATGTCAACGCTGTCCAAATGACAATGGAAATTGATACTAAAATTTTGAATTACATAATAGTTGCATAATCCACTATAATTTTTAGACTTGGTATTACTTTTTGATCAGCTATGTAAGCGTTTTTTTTTCCTTTTTGGCCATTTAGAGCTTGCTATAAGGTGTGAGGTTTTGTGCTGATGACCGTACGGTGACCCTCTGCATGCTGTTTTAATCTGGAAGTTGGATGCTGTCTCCCTGACATTTACCCCCATTTCCTTTCATTTGAATAGTTAGCTTGTACTTTTGCAATATGGCTAAAAATTGGGATGTAGGCTCAATTAGGCAAAATAAAAATATACATATTACAAGAGTTTTGTTACCCTGATATTGCGTGTCTTTTTGCATGGAGCATCCTTTTACTGTCTGAAACAGAAAGTAAAAAGTAATTTGTAATGTTACAATTATTAAAGGAATGCAACATGTCACTTTTGTTTGTTATCTGATATAATCATTAATTTTGAGCTTTCGTTTTTGTTTTTTTGTTTTTTTTTTTTTTTTTTTTTTTTTTTTTTTTTTTTTTTTTTTTTTTTTTTTTTTTGTTTTTTTTTGTTTTGTTTTGTTTTGTTTTTTTTTGTTTTCTTGTTTTTTTTTTATAAATGCTGATTGGTTAATGAAATTTGTCTCCTAATTTGATTTTGTCCCCAAAAGTTTTGTTTTTATCTGCATAGTAGTCGATATAGTCACCTGCAAAGCATATTAATTAAATACAGTCTCAAATAAATTTTGACCTTGCTTTACGTCATCGTAATATAAGTTTCACGAGTTCTTTTATCAAAAGAATGTTCGCAATGTACATGATGTAATCATCACTGTAAACAATTCTTTAATACTGCATAAACTATCCTAGTCTCTGAATTGGAGGTAATTAAATTCTGTCGAAGTAAATGGATAAGTATATAAATATTAAATGAGACTCTGTATGAACAAATAAGTAAGAAAGGTTGTCTGCTTTCTTTACATCTACCAGACAATTGATATAAGTATACAATGTTTCACATCACAAGGAATTTCTGAAATTGTTGAAAGTTTTCGATCGTTTTCCTGTAAGAAGATGATTTTTGTCAGAGTTCTATTTCTTAAAAACATAATATGGGTTTATTAGTTTCTTTACAAAATATTAAATCAAAGATATGCGGGATTAAAATAAAATGAAACGATATATTAAAGGCAAAGTCATTAAAATTTAAGAGGTAACAATAGATACAAAGGATTGAAGATTCATTGCAATACGGCTGATCATTGACGAGACATCTTTTTTTTCAATTTGCAAATAAAAGTATTTTAAACTTTATCAATTGATTAATTTGTGCATGTCTGAGTTAGTTTTACTCTTATCTTGCACACTGGTACCACCAAGGCCATCTAAATATTTACATTATGTAATACAGTTTCTTTTTTTCACATTTTCGGTTCATGAATTTGCAAATGTTTTGATTTGATCTGCACTGAAGGGACAGAAGTTGTCGAAATACATATATAAAGAAACTAAATTTACAGTACTTTCTGTATTTGTTATTAATAGTTTGAATTTTATAAAAGTGCCAAATGAAACAAAAAGGAGCAAAAAATGAAAAGTAATTTTGATTCATATTGCAATTCAAATAGAAAGGATTTTAATCAAATGTTCATTCAGTGCGGGATGCGAGCTTACATTTCTGTTTGTTTAAAAAAATGTATCATATTGAAATGTTATATTTGTCATTCAGAGCGTCTTTGATTTTCATGAGTTGTAACAAATATAAGTAAAATTTCCATTTTTCGTCAATACTTACAAAGTTTATATTAGTCCGTATAGTTCTTTGGTTTATAGGTTGTACAGGTCTAATGTTGTTTAACATTAAAGCTTGAGGATTCCTAGGTAAATCTTGTCGTAAAGTTCTTAATGCATCTATCTGTTTTAAAAAAAGGACGTGCTTCATACATGATTTCATATTTATATTTATGTAATTTGTATCCATAAATGGGCACTTCCGTTTTTTGTCTATAGATTTTCTGTCAGTGCACAAGAAGTTTTCATTGTGAACGTGGCTGTGAATTAAAAATAAATGTAAAGAGTATTCCACACAAAATGTATAATTGATACACGGAAGAAACAAGTTTTTTAGGTTATTTTCTTAATGATATCTATGTAAAATATTCTACTGGATTACTTTCATTTTTTCAAATATCCTTTTCCGATATAGTTTCTGGTCAAATTATCATATCAATCCTAATGAGCGACACTTATGTAAAACTGAAGTACTGGTTTTTAAGCCTTTTGGTGTCAATAAAATCATACTGATATTTTCCACCATAAAACCATAAATAAAAATGTCTGCATATTAGGAAACCAGAAAACACAATTTAATGGATAAGTCACATCAACTACCTACCAATCTACCTGAAGAATTAGATAGAATGTATGTCGTTTTTATAATTCATATTTACAAACAGCTTAAACATAAACATGTGGAACGTTGTGAACTTTTTATCGAAAAGCATAATATTCTCTTCAATTATAAAGATTTGTGGGTCGTGATTATCATTTCAATTCTGGTTTTGTTCCATAAGTGATGCATGTGTTTACTAGATACTAGAGATTGTGTGTTGCATTAAGTTTGCTTGTTTCCATATTAAAAATTAATTTGGTGGCGTGAAAGGGAAACCAAGATTACTTTAAAAATGGAAATGCTTTATAAAGGAAGGATTCATATTCGAAATGATTAGTTGTTAATATATTATTATTACATGCTCACTTTCAAATTTAATAATACAGTGTTATTCAAAATAAGGGAAAAACTTTAATTGTAACATTTATGTAAATGAAAGACCAATCGAACAAGCTCATACATGTTATACAAAAATGCCTTTAAACTTTTCTTTAAATGATTTTCTACAATTTGTTCAAGTATATTAAAATATTACTTGTTTCCTATCGATAAAAATTGGTTTATTCATGATTAACCATGTGACTGTTTCTTGACAACCTGGCTGAGTTAAAGATCCTTCATACGTCATGTAATGAAGACTGTTAGGCACTACTTTAAGTATATTCAGGTTAGTAAGGTTCCTCTGATAACCTGTAAACACGAAACAAATCATATTCCGTATTCGCATGTATGATGTAATTTATAAGAAATATGAGGCTCTAAAAACAAATTATATGACATTTACCACACACACACAAAAAAAAAACAAAAAACAAAAAACAAAACAAAAATTACCTTAAGTTTTATGACGTTCAAATTTTAGTCTGATACGTCATAGATTTCCGTGTCAGAAATCATTTACAAATCTATTATAATTTAATAATTTTATCTGCAGTGGGGAGAATTACTTCATGCTTTACTGATCAATAGATATATAGTATTGTTCAAATGGTAATTCATTGTGTTTTATATTCGGGTCAATACTCTTCTTGGTCTAGGAAATGTTGGAATTGTATCTGCACTTAATATTGATAAACGCGGACAATATGGTCAGTTTCGGTGTTTGAGTACAATTGTCGAAACCTTTCAGCTATCGACATTGTCCGAACTTTTGAGATAATTTTTGGTGAAAAAAATCGACAGTAATAATTGCTGTTTTTCTCAATGAAAACAGTGATATATGTTACCTTTGAACTGAACATGCTTTATGTTCGAAGTTATTTTCGAAAGTTCTTCGTGTGTCTCACTGTCTTTTACCTGTGAAAAAAAAATTACGCCGATATAAAATAACAAATAAATAAAACCAGACATATTTAACGGCCAAGAATTCTACCTGCATATTTCACCAATCAAAGTTCAAATCTTTAACTGGACGGAATACAATTTTCAATTTTTAATCAACCTGACGGTTTCAATTATATAATACTCAACACCACTTATTTTTAGTTTTGGGTTTTTTTTTAAACTTCAACGTGATGTTTCATTTGATTGCCAATATTCACTCATATTTCAACCATTTAATATATACTCAACAAAAAAAGTTTAGCAACAAGTTTCGAATTTTCTTATAATACAAAATAATTTATAGCTATATATATTTCCTATGTGATAACAACAATCAGACTGAGAACTTTTATAATCCAAAACATTTTTTTACGGTTGACTGATGTCTTACCTTTTAATCTCTGCACGTGCTTTTGTGGGTATTTGAATGATTAAATTTGTTATGCTTGTGATATCGACGACTTAAAGCGTTTAACTTCTTGTTAACATCACTATTGGTAAGAAAAACAACCAAAAAAGTCAGGGTCTGATATGGGTAGACGACCAGCTGTTCCTGAAAATGACCGTATTAGAGTAATTCGTATGATTGAAGCTGGAATGAGCGTTTCTGATGTAGCCGTACGTTTAAATGTGCATCTATCAACAATATTGCGGTTAGTTAGTCGGTTCAGACAAACTGGAACTGTGAGAGATCGACCTTGAAGTGGCAGACCTCCTAAGCTGACCCCAAGGGAGGAGTGGTATATCCATTTCACTGCCAGACGAGATCAGTTCGTACCTGCAACACGTATAGCAGAAAGACTTCTTGCAACAACAAGAGTACGTGTTTGTTCACAAACAGTGCGTAATCGCCTCCACAGACATGGTTTAAGAGCCCGCAGACCACATAAAGTCATTTAACTTTCAGCAATTCATAAACGTGAAAGACTGGTTTGGGCAAACCGTCACTTGCGACTGATTAAACGCGATTGGAGACGTATGCTGTTTACAGATGAGTCACGCTTTACGTTGAAATTTGCTGATGGTCGCATTCGGGTATGGCGTCTTCGTGGAGAAAGGTTCAACAGCAGGTGTGTAATGCCGACTGATAGGTTCGGTGGAGGAAGCTTGATGGTGTGGGGAGGAATACACTATGGAGGCAAAACGCAACTGGTAATCGTTCGCCAAACTCTGAATGCCCAAAGGTACTGTGACAACGTGATACGACCAGTAGTGTTGCCATTTTTTGCACAGAATAGGGGTTTTCAATTCCAACAAGACAACGCGCGTCCACACACTGCTCGTGTGACCATGAACTTACTGCAGACTAACAATGTGAATGTTATGCAATGGCCGAGTCGATCCCCTGACCTTAACCCAGTAGAACATGTATGGGCATCCTCAATAGGCGTTTAAGGAACAGTAATCAAATTTTTCACAATTTACAGGATCTGGAAAACGGTCTTATTCGAGAGTGGAATGCAATTCTCCAGAGACAATTCCAAAAAATATTGAATGGCATGCGCAAAAGATGCAGATGCGTCATTAAAGCCAACGGAGCTTGGACTCGGTATTGATGTTTTTGTGGTTTCTGGCTGTTTCTGCAGTGACTGATTTGGCGTTCCGTAGATTCGATCTCATTATCAATATCGTTTTATCTTTGCCGGAAAACAACAACATGATGTTGACTTTATTGTTATTTAATTAATTTATTACACTGTAATTAATATTACTGTTACTTGATATTGGATATTGTCATTAAATTTTTTGTTGCTAAACTTTTTTTGTTGAGTATATTTATTGTTCAAGTAAGATAAAAGGTCAATCTAAATAAAAGAAAATCAATTATAGTTGCAGTTTAAATTCTACTCTGAAATTACAGGAACCATTTTAGAGCTAGGCAGGTTAAAATAATGATGATAGGCAACAATTCATTTCACATACCATTCCGACTAAAAGGGGTGATTGTGTGTATTCTAGGGAGAAAAAAAATAATGTGCTATCTGATAAAGTCAAATTTGTTGATAATTGTCTTTATATTTTCTCGGGTCATTGGATGGAAACTTGATTAAAAGTTGTTTGTTTTCTTTTTCGTCCGAGATTTAGCCTAATCTATCTTGGGTGACATAGCTTCTCTTTTTTTTGCAGGTTAAAAATCAAAGAACTCTTCAACTTCCTTTTCAAATATGAAATGGAATGGAATAATGGCAGTCTCTTGGTCCTTAGGTCTCTAGGTCCTTCAGTCTCTAGGTCCAACATTCTTTGGGTTCTAAGCAATCTCCCGGCACCTGAATATGTTTTCAGGGGCTTTGGCTACAGAGCTGCC